>CM066234.1:10601078-10721357 GCA_033675125.1 Athetis lepigone
CCGCCCATGCGCGGCACACCTCAACTGTGTGCTCGACCGTGTCCTCCAGGCGACCGTTACTGCAGTGGTGACACCCAGGCGTCGCTTCCGCCCGAATCCGACACAGGAACCTCCCGAACTGACCATGTCCGGTGAGGACCTGTGTCAAGCGAAACGTGAGAGTGCCATGACGCCTCTCCAGCCACTCCTCAAAGAGGGGTCTTACCGCCGCTATAACGGCGTGCCCAGCACTAGGTTGCGACAGTCGTTGTCTCCATTCCGCCATGAGATCTCGCCGGAGCTCCGTGAGCCGTGCCGCGATAACCCGCGGCATCGGGACTTCACCCCGGCGTTGCACTTCCACGCGCCACTCGTACGTGTGTGCAAGGACTGTTGCCTCCAGATCCCACGGCGGGACGCCGGCAAGGAGGCATGCCGCCTCACAGGAGACCGTGCGGTATCCCCGCACCATGCGAATGGCCATGACCCTCTGGGACGCCCTCAGAAGTCGGGCCGGAGCCGCGGCTAGATTGGGCGCCCACACCGGAGCCCCGTAGAGGGCCATGGACCGCACGATCCCCGAATCTATGCATCGTCAACTGTAGCAACTTGACATTTGCAGGGCAACTTGCCTTTACGAAATTATCGCGTTAAATAATATGGCCATATTGACCTAAAACAGAAAATAATAGGCAATTATCGATAAAAAGTAATTGTTAGATCAAGATGCCAAAGTAGTGTCAATTTGACCTCTGTTACTTTTCTTTGTCTATAACACCAATTTCAGGGTATTTTAACGAAATCGATAGTTACTATGAATTATTAGTTCATTATGATCACAAACAAATCAATATCAAATGATATTTAAAAAATGTATCAATAAAACTACATTTTTGGCAACTTCATTGGTAATACGCAATATTTTTTTTTTAATTGCTGCTTGGGAGGTGCTGAGAATTATTTAAAAATATCTGAATCTTTTGGAAATCGATGTATGCAATGATATCTATACCAATATTATAAAGAGGAAAACTTTGTTTGTTTGATTGTATTGAATAGACTCAAAAACTACTGGACCGATTTTAAAAATTCTTTCACCATTCGAAAGCTACATTGTCCACTAGTAACATAGGCTATACCTATAATATCACGCTATGTCCCACGGGAGCGAAGCAGTAACCAAAAAGCTAATGTAACGTGGGTGAAACCGCGAGGAACAGCTAGTTATTAATAAAAAGGTATAGATGGTTGAATATATTCGACATTCTGTCTTCAAAAACTGCACCCTATCGCATGATTCAAATATTGTAAGTGAACAAAAGATATATATAATTTGTGACTGAGGTAAATGGGGTAAAAATGGGTAAAATAGCCACATTTTAAAGTGCCACTGGCTGACTACCTATAACCTATCTACACCTTTTTACTTATAATATCACTAGCTTTTGCCCGCGGCTTCGCTCGCCTTAGAAAGAGACAAAAAGTAGCCTATGTTACTCTCCATCCCTTCAACTATCTCCACTTAAAAATCACGTCAATTCGTCGCTTCGTTTTGCCGTGAAAGAAAGACAAACATATAGACCGACAGACAGACAGACATACTTTCCCATTTATAATATTAGTATGGATTGGATGTAATCGTCGTGATGGCCTGATTGTTAAAGCGACCGCCTCTCATACAAGAGGTTGTGGGTTCAAATCCGGGCAAGTACCAATGTGACTTTTTCAATTCATGAGTACTTTCGAAAGTTTATCTTAGACATCACAGACATCGGTGAAGGAAAACATCGTGAGGAAACCTGGACTCGTAGTTAATATTGAGCCCGAAATCGCTAATCCGCCTTCAGCAAGCGTGGTGACCAATGCTTGTGCTTGTGAGAAGAGGCCTTTGCTCTGCAGTGGGACAGTAATAGGCTGGTATTATTATTATTATTATCATTGGATGTATGGACAAAAATAGTTTGAATAACATTACATTTGGAACTTTTGGCAATAAACCCTATCAAGAATTCTTTTAAAAAATATATCAATGTACGATTTCGGCCTCGTTACGATTTAACCATAGGTAGGTATATGTAGATGTATTTTTCCGCAATTATTTTGTACTGTTAGGTTATTGTCAGCCGCACTTTACCGAGAACGGAAACCACAAATAATCATTTTTCAGATAGAAATTGGCATAGTTTCCTATTACATGTATTTTGAGCCTTTACTATACCATAAATGCTATTAATTCCTAACGTATATTCATGTGTAATTAATTTTATTATAGGTACACTATTCTGCCTCGCAAGCATAAGTTTGCATTTTCTGTTGAGGGCAAGTATCAATAAGGCTTTTTCAATCAGATAGTATAAAATCATCATCTCCCTGAATTTTTCCTAACTACATATTATTATAAACATATTATGTTTGCGTAGGTGTTTTACATAGAGCAACTGCTTGTCAGACATCCACAACCCAATACTCAATATCTTTATTGCTTTATCATAACTATATTTTGATGTTTTATTTTTGCGGATAGGAAATCATCAAAATGACTTCTCCGCCCTGGGTGGGGCGGGAGGGCGTGTCAGACTTTTACTGACTAAAGCCCATCCTTGTTCTTTAGGTAGCCCTTTCTGTTCCGGGGCCGCGGTAACTATAAGAACTATTTCGCAACCTCGGCAGTATATTTAGGTGGTAACAAAATAAATGATATCATTATGGTCCCTGTATGGCACAGCAGGAGGCCTTATTTATTATATTGAAAAATGGCATTTAATAAGAATAATTACTAAATTGGAGATAAAAATATAAATTTTGATGTAATAAAACAATATAAAAAATATATATAAAAAATATGAGAGGTATGTCTTGATTAACAGATATACGGTTCGATAGAATAAACTTATTAATGACTAGCTTTTGCCCGCGAATTCGTTCGCGTGGAATAATAGTTCCCGTTCCCGGGGGATTTCCGGGATGAAAACTATTCTATGTCCTTTCGCGGGTCCCAGATTATATCTGTACCAAATTTCACTCAAATCGGTTCAGTGGTTTAGGCGTGAAGAAGAGACAGACAAACAGAGTTACTTTCGCATTATAATATTACTAACTTTTGCCCGCGACTTCGTCCGCGTGGAATAATAGTTCCCGTTCCCAAAGGAATTCCGGGATGTAAACTATCCTATGTCCTATCTCGGGTCCCAGACTATATCTGTACTCAATTTCATTCAAATCGGTTCAGTGGTTTAGGCGTGAAGAAGAGACAGACAGACAGAAAGACAGACAGAAAGAAAGACAGACAGACAGAGAGAGTTACTTTCGCATTTATAATATTAGTATGGAATTATAATATTAGTATGGATAATAGTACGGATTAAAGTTACAAGTACAACATAACGTAATTTTGGAAGAGGGTATGCAAAAATGTAGAAAACTAAAAAAAAAAACAATACCTACAAAAAGTTTTTGAAGGCGGTTATTACTTATTTGCTGGAAAAAGTTTTTTTTTTTACTTTTTAGTGTCGAGACCCAATATCTAACTGTGTATTACAGTATCTTTGAAAGTAATATAAAACGAAAATAGAAACTTGAAGTAACGCACATATCGTCAATGTATATTTTGTATAAATTTTTGGACAAGCACTGAACCTATCGCCATAAAATTTATATGGGACCACCTCTGAATCATGACTTATCAAAAAAAAAGAATCATCAAAATCGGCTCATGAACGACGAAGTTATCCGTGAACAAACCTAAAAAAAGCACATATACGGTCGAATTGAGAAACCACCTCCTTTTTTTTGAAGTCGATTAAAAAAAGGAACTCCAAAAAAACAACAAAATTGTAATTTAGTCTATTAATCTATTATAACTATTGAGATAACAAAACTCCAAACAATTTCAAAAACCATGAACTAGATATAGACAAGCGGCGCCCACGCATCCAAAATTATCGCAGTGGGCGTTACTAGATCATATTACTTCAAGCCATAATCAGTACTGACTGCGAACAGTACTGATCAGACCATGGACCTATTCACTTATACCGTACTGCTAGTCTTCTTACCCCTAACACTTGGAGAAGACTGTCTCATCAACGAAGTGCCAGAACGAATGGCCTTCGAGAAACAGCTGAGGAAGGACCTAACATGCGAGGACCACAAGTACTTCCTACCGCCGGATGGAAACAACACCATAATCAACGTCAGGTTCATATTAAAACGCTTCACTTTCGACAGCACCACAGAAATAATGGCACTAAACACATGGATGGGCATATCCTGGAAAGATGATAGGCTAAAATGGGACCCAGAAAAATACTACGGAATTCAATCTACCGAAATGCTCTCCATACAAATTTGGACTCCAGGCTTTAGACTGTTCAACAGCGCAGATTCGTACGACTGGGACAGATACTTCTACACTTGGTGCACTGTGGGGTATACTGGAGGTGTCAACTGTATGTTGAGGATCATACATAATGCGTACTGCCGCGTAAAACTCACGTATTGGCCGTACGACCAGCAAGAATGCAGCTTTGAATTCGGACCGTGGTCGATCAAACCCAATTTGTATTATAAAATGAACTTCACTGACCGCGCTATATCTATGTTTGGGGCGGAATATGGCGCAGAATGGTTTCTTTCGGACTACAGGCAAGAGGCAAATATGAGTTCTGAGCGCCAACTGAAGATGATATTCGTTGTGGAGCGGGAAGCTACAGGGCTAGGAGCGATAGTAGTGTACCCAGCCATGATCCTAACTGCTCTCAGCATCACTGCACTATTTCTCGATGTGAGGCGTTTCGTTCGCTTAGGAATCGCTTGTTTTAGCATATTTGGCCATTATTATTATTTGATGGAGTTATCCGCGGACATACCAAAGCAAGGCTCTGAAGTACCAAATTTGTTATTGTACTATCGTGGTTCAATGATTTTAACAACTCTGATTGTCTTAGTGTCGTTTTTACTGCGTATTATTTGTAAATTTAAATCGGTTCCTCAAAATTATGTTATATCTGTGAATAATGCGGTTTTTGACAGTTTTGGAAAATATTTTATAGTTCCTGAGTGGAATGTCGAAGATGATACGATAGATTATAAGCGGTTTAGTAAAGACTGGACGAAATACGCGAATGTTTGGAATAGTGTGTTTGCTGCGATAATTGTTATAACTTATGTTATTATGTATAGTGTGTTGGTACCTAAACCTATCCCTTTTACGTAAATATTACTTAAACTTGGTTTTTAGTTGATAAATAAATATGACAGATAGATAATACTTGTTTATTTTGTCCCACAAAGGCATGTGACTGAGACGCTAGAGTGTTAACATTGTATTTTTTTTTTTGGCTTGGCTGTCTTTATTTTGTTTATTAATTTTTTACAAAATTAATTTTAATTAATTTTCCAGCATTCTTTATCATACATATTTTTATGTATATTACATATTATAGTTTTTGCCCACGGCTTTGTAGAAATGATTTTTCGCGGTAACGTACATCAAAGCTAAGTAGTATCGCAGTGAAAATCTATCGCGGTAACGTGCATCGAAGTCAAGTAGTATCGCAGTGAAGATCTATCGCGGTAACGTGCATCGAAGTGTAGTTAGTGGCTTCGCAGAGACGGTCTTTCGCAGTAGCGTGCATCGCAATTTTGTAGTATCGTATTAGCATTTATCGGTATTTTGTGCATCATGGTTCCGTATTCTACTCTAAAAATAGTGCTCCACTGTCGCTAGGTATAGAATCTATACCCAAACCAACGATGGTAAGGGATCCAGAGTGAGGAACCTCCTCACAATGCGTGCCGTATCCAAGACAACTGCCTTTTGAATCTGATTCCTGAGCCAGCTGTTGAGCGATAGCATTTGAATATGTTGGTCAAAACTTTTCGCTATGAGACCTTTGACTGACACGACTATCGGCACAATACTTAATTGTTGTGTCCATATTCCACATGCTGGTAGCAAGGTCAAGATATTTCATCATTTTCTCATTCTAAGCTTTAATGAGGTTCTCATCATGGGGAATAGTGACATCAACAATTATTGCACGACGATCGATCGATCAAACACTATATCAAACAAAATTATTATTATACAGTTTGCTCAAGATAAGATAGATAAGATAAGATAAGTCTTTATTTGCCTTAAACATAGTATAAAGATGTTACAGTCAGGTCTAAAGTCCACATGTTTAGCTATACAGAAAATGTATCAATTGCATGCAAAATAATTGTCATCATCATCATCAGTAAATAATTATACAATGTCACAAAAAATATGGTCAATAAATTGTTATAGAATGTCACAAAAATATTAATCAAGTCAAGTATGACAAAGATCCAAAGATTCACACATTAATGTCAAAAAAATCTTTAATGTCATAAAACATATGTTCTTTTAGCCATTTCAATAATCGGTTTTTAAACAAGTTTGTATTATTTAACAATTTTATTTCTATTGGAATTTTATTATAAATGCGAACACACATGACTAAAAAACTTTTCGCATACTTGGCTGATTTAGGTGTATCCTGATATACAAGTCTGCAAGGATCTCTGTTTCGAGAGCTTATTTGATTTGCTTTTTTGAACAATCCCTTATTATTATATACATAATTACAGATTTCATAAATGTAGAGCGATGGAAGTGGCAGTATACCCAGATTTTTAAAAAACGCTTTACATGACTCGTCAGGACGGATATCACAAACGGCTCTGATACATTTCTTTTGCGCAACAAATGCTCTGTGCTTATCCGTGCTGTTACCCCAGAAAATCAGCCCGTATCGTAAAATAGATTCTATATAGGCATAATACGTTGTAATTGCTGTTTTCTTGTTAGTCACTTTCGTTATTTGTCTGAGAGCATATACAAACTTATTTACTCTACTGCACAGATCATCCAGATGTATTTTCCAATTCAGATCTTGATCTATAAGAACTCCTAGAAATTTTGTTTCAGAAACTTCGTTTAATCTGTCAATATTAAGTTTAAAATTGTAATTAGGATGCTTTGATTGATTAAACTGTATATATTTTGATTTATCTAAATTAATTTTTAGTTTATTAGTTTGCAACCAATTTAGTATGTCATCAATAGTATGATTAATGTCCATTTCATGATCAGATTTGGTTTTAAATTTTTTGTCAGATGTCACAGTAATCGAAATGTCATCTGCAAATAAAATACATTTATGCTTGGTCATTAGCGGTAAGTCGTTAACATATAGTAAAAACAATAAGGGTCCTAATACACTCCCTTGAGGGACGCCGCATTGATTAACTCTATGGTCAGATGAATACGAGGTTAATATATTTTGATATACTTTATTAATGACCACGTATTGTTTCCGGTTATTTAAGTAAGACGCGATCCACTGATATACTGAACCTCTTATTCCATTTTTTTCTAATTTCCTCAGCAAAATATCATGTGCCACAAAGTCGAAGGCTTGTGACAGGTCGAAGAAAAGACCCGTTGTTAAATAATTTTTATTTAGGGAATCATGAATATGCCTTAATAGACCAGCAATTGCTAGTGTTGTTGACTTGTGTTTTTGAAACCCATACTGATCTTTTGTTATAATATTGTATTTGTTACAATAATCTGAAATTCTCTTGTGCATACATTTTTCAAATAATTTTGATATTATGGGTATAAGGTTATCGGGCGATAATTTTTGACATCATTTTTATCGTTTTTTTTGTACAATGGTTTAACGACTGATAATTTTAGAGCATCAGGAAACGTTCCAGATGAAAACGAGAGATTTACTAAATAAGTCAAAATAGGAATTAGCTCTGTATTGCAAGCTTTAATCACTTTCGTACTAATTCCATCATAGCCCTCTGAGTTAGTGTTTTTCAAAGCTATTATTTCCTTTTTTACCTCGTCTTCAGTCATAGGCCTAAGAAACATGGAATTAGGCACAGTCATAGATTCATTAGGTTCGTCATTATCGTGTAAATGATTAAATGTCGCAGTACTAGTCAGATCAATGAAATAATTATTAAAAGCATTTGCTATGTCAGAGGGATTAGTCAGTATTCTATTATCTAATTCTAGTTGTGAAATATTAATGACACCTTTGGTATTTCCAAATTCACGGTTAATGACTGACCATGTTGCCCTACATTTGTTTTGACTGTTATTTATAAAATTTATATTTGAATTTATTTTGGAATTAAAGATACATTTTTGCAGTATTAATGAAAACTTTTTATATCTATTTTTATACACTAGGGTTTTATTTCTATAATATAGATATCGTAACCGTCGTTTAGTTTTGCAGCTAATTCTCAGACCCTTGCTTATCCATTTTTGTTTAGTTACGTTGGAGTTGTTTATTTTAATCTTGATCATTGGGAAGCATAAATTATACAACAAAACCAAGAACTCGTGAAATTTATTGAACGCATTATTTAAATCGGTTTGAAGATGAACTTCTGACCACTTGACACTTGCAAGGCATTGCTTGAATTTCGCTATATTTTCACTACAATAATCTTTTTTATGAATGAAATACGATATGTTTTGCGTACTTTGGTCCTTTACTGGGAAATCTAAGAGTTGAGCTGTGTCATGGTCTGATAGGTATAAGGGTAAAACTTCAATAGAAGATTTTTTTATATTACTTAGTATGTGGTCTATACAAGAGTCTTTACGGGTGGGAACTTTAACGTGCATTTCTAAGACATAGTTATTACATAAATCCTGTAAGTAGTTGGTAACTTTCCCTGGTTTCAGCGTATTTATATTGAAGTCTCCGGCAATAACTATTTTTGTCCTTGACCCATACTTTCTAACTGTTTCACACATAAATTGATCAAGTTTATTCAAAAATATGTTAGGGTCAGATTTAGGCGTTCTATAGAGACACACGATAAGTAATTTATGTAATGGAACTTCAATACCACAGGCTTCAAATGCTTTTTGGGTTGAGTACTTTTTAGTGTGGGAAAGCTCGTTATAAATAATACACTGTTTAGCGAGTATACACGTCCCACCTCTCTGTGTATCTCTACTGAATGCAGCTGCTACAGCGTAGTTATTTAGTTTTAAACATTTTTCATTTCCGGCACGCATAAAGGTTTCAGACAAACATATTATGTCTGGTTCTTTATTTATGTCACGTAATTCCAGCAATGTTAGTTCAAAGATTTCCTTTTTTGATAAGATACTAGCAATATTTTGGTGTAATATTTTAAAATTTTTGGGTTTACTTGGTACACAGTTGTTGTTCACGAAAAAGCTGTTTGTGTTTATGATCTTTAAGTTTAAAATAGAACGGGATAGTACCTTTTTTTTGAAGAGATGTTTTTTTGACGTCAGGGCTGTTAGAAGCATCGCAGTCTGTTTGACATCGTGTAAAATAATAAGGGATTGTACCTTTAGAAGCTGTTGCATGTTTTTTATCAGGTTTTATATAATTAGCTTGATTACGCAGTATTATTTTTTTCAATACTTTAGCATTTAAATACTTTTCTTCGTAGTCGTAACAGTCAATCGCATAGTTTATAGATTTACATGCATTGTACAATTTGTATTCGGGATCAATATATTTACAACATTTGTATTCACTGCAAATATTACTTATCATTTGTTTCAAGTTATTTATATTTATATACATATTCCTTAATGGGCTTAACACAATTACGTAATTATTACTAAATACTTTAAGAAGTTGGCGTAATTGCACCGATAAAATGTTTGTATCATAGTCATTTTCACCCACACAAATGATAAGTTTGTCACAATTTGATATAGAAATATTATGACAACTCTTAATAATGTCACTTGTAAGCGCGTGCGGTTTTATTTCCGCCGTAACAGTGTAGTTTAGATACGGTGAATCTGATCTTGATTTTAACAAAGCTGAAGATAGTCCAGCACATTGTTGAGATCCAAAGATGTATATTTTGCCAGCGCGTTTTTCTTTTAATACCTCAGAAATTTTCTTATCGTTGATTGTACAGCTCTGTTTTGTTTCCAATAGTTTCTGCAGTTTTGAAATTTGATCCTTGAGGTGTAGTATTTCATTTCCAGCCTGTTTCAACTGATTCTCCAAGTCAGTGATATTATTTTGTAGGCATATTATATTGCCGGTTAGATGTTCCTTTGAGTCTGTTCTAACTCTAGGCAAATTTCTAGGCGGTGTAGAGAATGCTTGCACGTCCAAATGTAATAGAGAGTAAGCATTTCCTTTTTTTGAGCCTTCATAGCTGTGAGAGATAGTTTGTGGGGATTGGCCTAAGAATCCTTTCAGAGTACAATTATCTTTAAGAAGTTTTTCATTTTGTTTGCGGAGCTCATTGTTCTCTAGTATAACATTATCCAGTTCGTTCTGTGAACTTCTAAGTTCCATCTGAAGGTGCTCACATGATTCCTTGAGCTCGTGGTATTGCAAAGGATCAATTATTGTGTAGTCCATACTTCTGGATAGTGTTTTGTCGGTTGTAGTAGCTAAGTCATCGTACATATTTTCCATTGTTAAGATATGTGAATCATAATCTGCTGAAATCGTGCTCTTTGGGGTTGACCATGGTGTAGTCTCTTTCGATATGTTTGGGGTAACATATCTGCTTGATTCTGCTTTAGGTGATGAATGTTTTTTCCTCAATGTCACATTGGATACTCCAGGACTGGGTTTATTCTGCTGTTTTGCTTTTTGAGAACATAAATTGCACACCCACTTAAATTTTTTCCTCTCCTCTAAGTTCTTCAAGCGATAGACTTTCTCCGGATAACCAGCACAATCGAATTCAAAATGGTTTTTACAAGTAGTACAAATGAGCGTATTTCTGTCTTCCGCTTGTTTCTTGCATCTATAACAAGTGCAAGGATTAACGACTAACGAATCAAGGACTAACGAATTTCAACTAATAATAAGTAATTTTCTCCCAATGATTTCCTTCACCGAAATCAGTGATGTCCTAGATCAGCAGTCGAATAAGTGCCGCCCGCGAAATTTTTTCCCCTTTTTTCTAGGGGACTGATATATTAATAATTAGCGACCCGCCCCAGCTTCGCACGGGTGTTACAAATCTTTAAAAATCCCGGCTTTTTTCTACTATATTATGCATGTATATATAAACCTTTCTTAAGAATTCTATCTATAAAAAAAACCGCAACAAATCCGTTGCGTAGTTTAATGATCTTAGCATACATAGGGACAGACGGCGGATAGCGACTTAGTTTTATACTATATGTAGTGATTAAGTTTCACATAAATACCTACGTCTTTTCATCGTCAATCAGGTTTAAAAATTATCAGAAGCGCACAGCGCACTATTTTGTTGTGCTTGAACCGCACTGGAGGAAGTTAAAAAAATATTAAAAATACGGGCAGATGCGCCTTTGCTTCTTATTCCGGCAATGTATTTAACTTAAATCGGGAAAAAAGTAAGATACCTCTTTTTAACTATCGGGAGCAGTATGAATATTATAGTTTTACACACGTGATTCGAGACACAATAAAAAGACAATATCAGCGCGACCGCCGGCTGTCAAAAATCCTTCTTATGGGATAACTAAGTACTCTTCACAAAGAGCACACCATCAAATTATCATGTCTCTAGGACCAATGGTTTGGGCTGTGCGTTGATATATCAACAATTCCGAAATTAGTTGTTGTTAGAGAGGTTACACTTTTTTTCTGTCTCACCTACGTCTGACTAGGGTTGCCAGGATTTCAAAACATTTGTTTTATTTTTGTTTGATTGTTTATTTAAAATGACAAACCGCTGGATAATGACGTTAAGGCCTAGTTAAAAATGTTTAGTTACCTATTAGTTGTACATGTATAGTTTGAATTAGTTTCTTTCAACAGTTTTGCATGCCTATTATAGCTAAGCCTAAAGCGTTTTAATGGAAATAATCAACCTGAAACCACAAATGTACCACAAATAAAGAAATAGAGGCAGGCCCCGCAATAATTATTTTCCACAAAAACTTGTTTTTCTCTCAGTTCGCCTTGTAATGTTACCCTGTTGTACAAATTTGTTTATTGCATTGTGTACTAAGTAGGATTTTCATCCATACTAATATTATAAATCGGAAAGTGTGTCTGTCTGTCTGTATGTTTGTCTTTCTTTCACGGCAAAACGGAGCGACGAATTGATGTGATTTTTTAAGTGGAGATAGTTGAAGGGGTGGAGAGTAACATAGGCTACTTTTTGTTTCTTTCTAACGCGAGTGAAGCCGCGGGCAAAAGCTAGTTGTACTAATAAATAATTTATTTACTGCTAGCTTTTGCCCGCGACTTCGTCCGCGTGGAATAACGACTATGCAGAATTTTGTTTTTTTGTGCGGCGGGTTCTCGGGGTTTTAGCTACTTAGTTCCCGTTCCCGGGGGATTTCCTGGATGAAAACTATCCTACGTCCTTACTCGGGTCCCAGACTATATCTGTACTAAATTTTATTCAAATCGGTTCAGTGGTTTAGGCGTAAAAAAAAACAGACAGAGTTACTTTCGCATTTACAATATTAGTATGGATTATTTTAGTAACAACCCTAAGCTAGAGCTGTCAGCAGACTGATAAATGACCAGAAGAGGGTAAAAAATAACATTTGTTATACGCACCTTCGTTTAGCTTGACACCCCTTGAAACCTTACCTGCAGGATCCCGAGCTTGTTTTGATGATTAACAGGAATTTCCTGAAAATAATAGTCATATATTATTGTTTTTATTCGTGTAAATAGGTTGGTACTTGAAATTATAATGCGGTGGTGTAATCTACACTAATAGGGATGATGACTACATCAAAAGAATGACATTCTATTTAGTCCGTCTGTTAGATAGTCCAAAAATACTGGACACATATTTTTTGCTTGATCAAATTAATAACAAAATACAAAGATAAAGAGCATCAAAGTTCCGGAGAGGGGGCTTGTGACGTCACTCCTTAGTAAAAATTATACAAAGGTGTGACGTTTCACGAAACTTCAACGCACTGTATTGTCGTCATTTTCTGTTTACGAAAAAAAAGAAAAAATACGTGTCCCAAATTTTTTGATTATCTAACTGACGGACTAATTACTTTTTTTTTGTCATCTTGCCTATTCCTAGCAGTTCGATTCAACCTGAAAATGGGCCATATTTTATTTCGATAGCAATCACAGCAACGCCTGACCGAGTTAGCTAGTTTAATATTGATATATAATTCTTCTGTACATGTGTTTGTCACCAAACATCCCCAATACGGGTGGATGAAATTTTGTGTCAATGTCAACATTACTGCCCCCTTACCATGACGTTTAAAGTAAGATTGTTTTAGTCCTGTAACAGGAGTGTGCAAGTGACAGCGCTAGACACGTTGTCTAGCGCCGTCTCTTTCCCACTGAAAGTAATATCAAAGTAATACTGCTATAAGGGCTTGTGGTACGCCCCCTGATAGATTTTAGGAGGCGCTGCTATTGGTTTGTCACTAATTAAGACAGAACGACAGAACAATCTTTCATGGTAAAAATATACTTTATAATTAAGTATATAGGACTGAAATTCGGTGATTTACACCATCATATAATAAAATCATCAATGGACGTGCTTTTTATGGGTTGTCAAAACGCGATATTCCATAGATTTAGTCTGACAATGGTGCCGATTCTCTTATTCACAAAATAACCTAAATTTAAGTTAAGTGCATCTTGCTCTTTCCATTTCATTAAGAAAAGGACATAAAAGAAGGCTTGCAACTCTAGTTAAATACTTAATAAATCAGAGAGGTTATATTCAAAATAGTATTAAAACTTTTACCAAATAAATCCAATGGCGTTATATTAAAAACTAGCTTTTGCCCGCGACTTCGTCCGTGTGGAATAATAGTTCCCGTTCCCGGGGGATTTTCGGGATGAAAACTATCCTATGTCCCTTTCTCGGGTCCTAGACTATATCTGTACCAAATTTCATAAAATGCGGTTCAGTAGTTTAGGCGTGAAGAAGAGACAGACAGACAGACAGAAAGACAGACAGAGTTACTTTCGCATTTATAATATATTTAGAAATGCCATTTGTTTTTATTTTTGTTTGGTTTTATTTGTATTTACAAAAATAATGACCTGACATTTCTTTTTGGATTTAAGGGCCAGTTCTGAATAAGATCAGAAAACCCTTTGGCGAGTTTAATGAAAATGAGGACAAAATGAAATGTAATTTATATAAACAGCACTAGAGTAAACTGAACTTCGAACTTTAAAGCAAATATCCGCCTAAATGACTTTCAAATTCATTTTTAGCCCTGTTAAGAATATATAAGTTACGGCTAATACCCCTAGTGCGGCTACACCTAGTTTTAGCCGGTTAGAACTAGGTGTAGCCACTTACTCTTGGTTAAACCTAGTACGAGCCGATTGTTTTCGGGTAAAACTAGGTCTAGCCTTCATTATGCCGGCTACAACTAGATCCAGCCATTCCCTGTTGGATAAAACTAGGTCTATCCGATATCATTCCGGCTAGAACTAGGTCCAGACAATCCCTGTTGGATAAAACTTAGATGCGTGTCCCGCCAAGCCTTCCGCCCCGCGTCACACTCATGACTCACAGCATCTGCAGCAGGTGGCGCGGAGTGGTGGGCATAGCGAGGCACGCGCCTCTGCAGATTGTGAGCGCCAGGTGCTGCTGATCTACTGCAGGTCTACTAGCGAGTGTGACTCACAGCGTCTGCAGCAACAGCGCGTGTCTTAGTTTTATCTAACAGGGATTGGCTGTACATAGTTGTAGGTGGCATGCTATCGGCAGAGCTTTTTTAGATATTAAAAAAACATCCAATAAAAAGAAACGTAGAGAGTTTTTTATTCTTATAAATCACATTGTAATAATTAACACAAATTATTAGGAGTACAATTTTTAATATACTTAATAGGAACATCAGGAACATTTTTTTAACAGCAGACAATAAGTAGTTGCATATTTTAATTTTAAGAATGTTATTATAATTATAAATCACACTTTTATAAAGTAACATAAACTATTTATTAAAATCACTTAAACTTGAGTGACATTTTGAGTTGCACAAAATACCAACAGCTTTGCAGAGGCACTTTTTGTTCCCCATACCGGTTTTAAGACACGTGCTGCTGCTGCAGACGCTGTGAGTCACACTCGCTAGTAGACCTGCAGTAGATCAGCAGCACCTGGCGCTCACAATCTGCAGAGGCGCGTGCCTCGCTATGCCCTCCACCCCGGGCCACCTGCTGCAGATGCTGTGAGTAATGAGTGTGACGCGGGGCGGAAGGCTTGGCGGGACACGCATCTAAGTTTTATCCTACAGGGATTGTCTGGACCTAGTTCTAGCCGGAATGATATCGGATAGACCAATTTTTATCTAACAGGGAATGGCTGGATCTAGTTGTAGCCGGCATGATGAAGGCTAGACCTAGTTTTACCCGAAAACAATCGGCTCGTACTAGTTTTAACCAATAGTAATTGGCTACACCTAGTTCTAACCGGCTAAAACTAGGTGTAGCCGCACTTCGGGTATTAGCCGTAACATATATATATATGTTGAATTTTAATAAAAACATAATTAATTATGTGTTCCATCAAATCTGTTAAAAAGTGTTTATGTAAAATTTAAAGTAGATTAAAGGTTTTACCATTGTATCATGTTGCCCACACGAACACGAACACAATCGCCAAGTTTCAGGTCTCTACGATCAGCAGTGTCCTGAGTAAGAATCGAACTCACGACCTCAGGCTTAGCAGTCAGGGTCACTAACGACTAGACCAACAGGCCCATAGTAGGCTTGCATAAGAACAGTTTTCAAGGTAACCCGCAAAATTCATTTTTTTTTTTTTGGAATTTGCCGTTCGTTGTCTGCTTGTGTTACGAGATTGATTGAATATTTCATGCAAAAGTAATTCAATAGCGTTGTATGCACTCTGAGGGTTGTATTGATGATATTAATGATTATAATTCTGTAACTAATGGCCTTTTACTGTCGCAAATCATTCTATATTATCTATATCAACATACACCCAGACACTGAGCTGCAAATTGCAAAAATACGTTAGAAAATTTGAATTTCGCGGGCTACCTTGAACAGCTACTTTAACGAGCTAGGCCATCACATTACACACAACACCAGTTGTAACCGGCCGTCTGTGCCTATTGGCCTAGTTCTGTTCTGTCTCCTGCTTGTTATGGAGGGAAGTGGAAAACATATTTTTCTTACTCCTCCGCTGTTCTTTTCGGATTAATTTTGTTGCGGGATCAAAGACAGTTGAATCGGTTTTCCGGGATTCGTAGAACTTTCATATGCTTCATGTAAAAGTAATTCTAATACTCGTATCATACTAGTTTAACGTTTCAACGACCAAGCGACAGCCGGCTATCGCACTGCTATTGTGTCTCAAGTCGCGTGTGTCCGAAGGTTTATTTATTTATTTATTTAAAATTTTATGCACATTTAAAAAAACAATGCACAGCGGCGAACTTAATGCCTTGGGCATTATCTACCAGTCTACCTTAGGGTACCTTAGGGTGAGGATTCTGGTGAGGTTACCAGAGACAAATCATATGGCAGGTGCAAAGATATAAATAAAATTTCATATAACAATAGAATATATATAAATATACATATATACAATAATCATTACAATGGTTTATGGTTTAATGGGTTTAATTAACAATAAATTTTTCATTGCTCGACGCTTTTCTGGTAGACTCCGCTGTTGCTGGGAATAGTGTAGCGGGATTATTTCACAAAAAATACACACCACAATAGATCTGGGATCTGCTATACGAAGGTAAACGAAGGTCGCAATTGAAATAACAGAATAATTGAAAAGCGTCACTGGCCTGCGGACACCGGAAATGCAAGGGGAAATTGACGAAACTTCCTGTCATAAAATTTCAACCGGCGGCGTTGATACTCCGCTGGGGTTTATGGTTTGGCAATTTATTTATTACTAGACTAACATTTCCCGTGGCTTCACCCGCCTTAAATTTGAATTAATATTATTGTTATTCAAATAAACTATTTACAGGCTCTTGTTTTTGAATTGTCAAGGAGTCAGTCAGTCAGAAGCTAGTGGCTTGTTCCGTACATTAGGATCCTATAGTGAAGAACATACAAGAAACTAAATGAACAGTTTTTTTTTATCTAAACTACCGACGTTCTCTTATATGTTGCTGTCTTTGTCACTCTACGAAGACACGGCGATGGTTCGCCCAAGCTCGGCACACCTCCATGGTATGCTCGACTGTGCCTTCCAGGTGACCGTTGCTGCAGTGGTGACACCCAGGCGTCGCTTCCGACCGAATCCGACTCAGGAACCTCCCGAACTGACTGTGTCCGGTGAGGACCTGTGGCAGGCGATACGTGAGAGCGCCATGGGGCTTCTCCAGCCACTCCTTAAAGAGGAGTCTTACCGCCGCTATTACGACGTGCCCAGCCCTGGGTTGCGACAGTTGCTGTCTCCATTCCGCCATGAGATCTCGCCGGAGCTCTGTGCGCCGCGCCACGATTAGTTGCGGCAGCGGGACTTCATCCCGACGATGCACTTGCACGCGCAACTGGTAGGTGTGTGCAAGGACTGTTGCCTCCAGATCCCACAACGGGATCCCACGGGCAAAGAGGTTCGCACCTCTTAAGAAATCGTGCGGTATCCCCGCACCATCTGAATCACCATGACCCTCTGGGACGCCTTCAGAAGCCGGGCCGGAGCCAAAGCTAGATTGGGCGCCCACACACGAGCCCCGAAGACGGCCATGGAACGCACGACCCCCGCGTATAGCCTCCGGCAGGAGGCGTTTAGACCACCCAGATTGGGCAGGAGCCGCTTGAGGGCAGCCCCAGTCCTTGCCAGTTTGGGGGCCAAACGTCTAGAATGCTCCGTGAAGTTCCATCGGTTGTCGAGGACAAGTCCCAGGTACTTCATCGTCGACTCGACACCGACTGAGAACCTGGAGGTGGCCGGTGCCAACGGCCATGTAAACTTATGGCCTCGGACATGTGTCGGACCACCTCGAGTCCCAGATGATGATCCTGTCCACAACTGTCGCAACTTCTCGTGATATGAAGTCCGCCGCCGCCAGAAACGGCCTTCCCTGCGCTAGGACAAGCGTGTCTTCAGTGTAACACTACGCTGACACCATTGACCCATTATTGGTTAAATTAGTCACATTGAGGTTCATTTGCTCAGAGCAATTCCATTTTAGTGTACTGATTTTAAATTTTGGTGGCCACTTTTAATTTTGGTGGGCGGTTTTTAATTTTGGTAGCGACACTATAAACTTTAAGCTAAGATATCTCGAAAACTAATCGAGTTATTATCAGCCGTCTTGAAAATCCTTCTAGCTTTGACTTACTACTTTTATACCAGGGACTTATTTTTCACGAAAACTGAAGAAAAAACTTCGCTACCAATATTGACAGAAAATGCACTTTGTTGATATTGACCCGTGTGACTTAAATATAAAGCTCTAAGACTTGAATTTATTTCGGTCATGTTGCAATTTTTATCTTTCTGATCTCTCTTTATCTTATTTTAGAATCACATTTGCATTATTTTTTAACTACCTAGCTGGAGTCGAGAAGAGACGCCGAAACAAACTCAGGGATTAAATCTTTCATAAAGTCTAGACAAATTTAAAAATGATCAGTGTAACAAATAATGTAGCATTCGGGCTAATGCTAAAAAAAATAACTAAATACTTCTTGGTTTAAACCACAGAACAGATAAAAGAGGTTAGAAAGGAAATAGTTCCTGATTTGTATCAGAACGCACGTCGCCGTTTGTCTCCCAATTACTTACTTACTTACTTTGAACTCCATGTGCCCAGCTAAACTATAAAATATATAAGTATAACGTCTTAGCAGTTGTTCAGCTTGATGAGCACTCTCTGTTGACGTATAAAAATTGAAGATCTGGAACACCTGTTGTGGACTTCCATGAACCCAGCTACGTACACTATACCTAACATATTGTATATAAGAATGACGTCTTAGCAAGAGTTGTTCAGCCTGATGAGCACGCTCTGTTGACGTATAAAATTGAAGATCTAGAACACCTAATGTGGTACTTCAAGCACCCAACTACACCATAACACATTAAATAAGAATGACGTCTTATCAAAAGTTGTTTGGTCTAATAGACATTTCCTGGCTTATAAGATCGAAGATTAGAAACATCTAATGTGGAAATCAAAGCTATCACTGATTTCAATGTATAAAATAACTTAAGCTGGGAGTACCGTATACAAACAGGTCGAACAGAGAACCTACTTTTTTTGAAGTCGGTTAAATCCATTAGTGTTATATTCCCCAGAATGTAACGAACACTTTACTGAATCGCATCAAAATTGGCTCAGCCAAACACCCATACAAACAGGTCGAACAGAAAACCTACTTTTTTGAAGTCGGTTCAATGATAATTCATGTTTTTAGTACAGAATAAACATTGACTGTTAATACTTTTGTTCGGTATTTATCTGTGTGTCGCATGCGTCATCTGTTTGCCGTCATCTTGGTGTTTTGTGGAGTACCTAGCGAACCCGGTAGCTTTGTGGGAGAAGTACCGCCATCTTCTGTCCGAGTACTTTTTACGAGCTTTGAGGCGTGCTTCTCAAGGTGAAATCGAAGCAACTGATGAACGCGTGTTGAACACCTGTCTCAGTTCACTTCAAGATGTGGTCATTTCAATCGGCGGTAAACCACTGGTACGGTACGGGTTACCAGCTCCTCGATCATTAACGCATCAAGACCGTGGAAATCGGGAGTACACCGCTGAAACCAATTACGATTCGGGTTAGGACCACTATCTGATATGACCACGTCACTAGGTTCACCTCAAAGCAAAAACAAATATATGACACTGTTCTGGAAAGCATTGGCCTCGACCAGGGTAAAATGTTTTTCCTGGACGCTCCTGGTGGAACAGGGAAAACATTCATTATCACTGGTATTCTTGCAGAGGTCAGGAGGCAAGGCAAAATTGACATTGCTGTAG
The DNA here is from genome assembly GCA_033675125.1 of Athetis lepigone. Lineage (NCBI taxonomy): Eukaryota > Metazoa > Arthropoda > Insecta > Lepidoptera > Noctuidae > Athetis > Athetis lepigone. Next base: position 10,621,002 of record CM066234.1, read on the forward strand.
CATCGTCAGGAATCGCTGCTACGCTGCTTCCTGGTGTCAAAACAGCGCATGCCATATTCAAAATACCCATAGTTTTAGAAAGCGCCGAAATGCCTGTTTGTGGAGTATCCCGTAACAGTGACAAGGGACATGTGCTCAGGGATTGCTCTCTGATCGTATGGGATATGTAATAGGACAGCAGTGGAGGCCGTGAACAGAACCCTGCAGGACAACTGCAGGAATGAACACTTGATGGGTGGTGTTACAGTTTTGTTCAGTGGCGATTTCCGGCAAACACTCCCTGTGGTGACGCGGGGGTCTAGAGCTGACGAGGTGAATGCTTCGTTGAAACGATCTTCGTTGTGGTCACAAATTCATAGGCTGCGCTTGACCATCAATATGCGAGCTCAGCTCGGTGGCAATCCACGTGCCCAAGAATTCTCAGATGTCCTTCTAAGTCTCGGCGAAGGCACTCTACCCTAGGAAAGAGGTGAACAGGTGGTGCTCCCAGAGTCTCTCGGCAGAGTGGTGGCCTCCTTCGAAGAACTCATTTGTTGTGTGTATGGGGACATCAGTCGAATACCAAACCAACAGAATTCTTGGGTGTGCCAGCGAGCCATTTTAACACCAAAAACTGATCAAGCTGCAGCCATCAACGAAAGCATTCGCTCAGAAATTGAGGGAAACGAAGTAGTTTATACGTCCATAAACACTGTAGTCGATCAAGATGACGCCACACATTATCCCGTAGAATTCCTAAACTCCCTTACAGCAAGTGGACTTCCAGCGCACACCATCAAGCTGAAGGTCGGCGTCCCGATCATGCTTCTTCGGAACCTGTCCCCTCCGAAGCTGTGTAACGGGACCCGGCTCAAAGTCATCCCACCGCAAAGGAATATAATTGAAGCGGACATTCTGACGGGTCTAGGCGTCGGCGATGCAGTGTTTATACCACGTATTCCTCTCATACCGCACAACTACCCCTTCCAATTCAAGCGCGTGCAGTTCCCTGTAAGTGTGTGCTTCGCCATGACTATCAACAAGTCGCAGGGGCAGACGCTGAAGGCTGCGGGTTTCGTACGTCGCTTGCTCCCGCGTCACGAGTCCTGATTTTGTGTATATTTTGGCTGCTGAGAGCAAAACTACAAACGTAGTTTACAGAGAAGTTTTGTAACAATTCACAATCGTCATAATACATATATTATATTATCACGCTATCACCTACGGGGGCGGAGCTGAAGCCTTCACGCAGATGACGTCGCGGGCAGCAGCTAGTTATTAATAAATTAAATAACCCCGCCCCGAAGTTATCCGTACTAATATTATAAATGCGAAAGTAACTCTGTCTGTCTGTCTCTTCTTCACGCCTAAACCACTGAACCGATTTGAATGAAATTTGGTATCTACCGATATAGTCTGGGAACCGAGAAAGGACATAGGGTAGTTTTCAGCCCGGAAATCCCTCGGGAACGGGAGCTATTAATCCACGCGGACGAAGTCGCGGGCAAAAGCTAGTTCAATATACTTCAAACGAGCTGATAATTTTGACGGTAATGTAAACGCTTTAGGATTGAGCAGTGTTAAGTAAAATTGCGTCTGCCCCTCATGTATGAAACCCATAATGAACAGTTTCAAGTCATTTCCGACTCTTAATACTTCAACTTCAACAAAATAAAGTTAAATAAAGCCTGATTAGGTAATTAATGTTTGTACCTACTTTGAGAATGAAAAGGTTTTTCCTTCTGACCGTACGCCTGTGGTCCGAAACACCCCTTGAAAATGTTATTGATGATAAAATTTCTGTGTCGGCCGGAGCGGGCGAAACTTTACTCAGCGGCCGAACGCCTACTACGACGCGTCATCGTCTTAGCTGTCTAAATTAGCTAATTTTGATTAAACCGTCGAACACACATGATTCGTGACACAATAGAAAGACAATAGCAGTGCGACAGCCGGCTGTCGCTTGCTCGTCGAAAGGTTAAGCGATAGACTCATTTGATTTAACTTATTGACTTGACATTTATTTATTTTAATAAAGCGCTGCCTCATAACAGGACCTTCTTCTGTGTCGTGACTTGCTAGTGAAACAAATAAATATCATTTCGTGCCGAAATTGAACCCGCGATACGCAGCGCAGCAACCAAGCATTTAAGTACTTTTACGTCAACCGTATCGTCTAACAAAGAAATAAAAAAATTAAACTAAACAATCTAATATTATTTCAGATGAAGGTCATTGACTTTCCTATCGTTACTTCAAATCGCACTGTACTACGCAAAACGTACGCTACACACAAAAAATTCAAGAAATCCGTTTCCATTCAAAAATAAACAAAAAATACTATGTGTACAATCTACAAGCACATTCATTTTTTCATTCATCAAGCACATTCATTTTTTCATTCATTGTTTCATTCATAAAACCCGATATAACCAATTATAGTTATAAAATAAATAACAAAACAATACAAGGCTACATATCGTGTAAACCCGCATTATACCACTTTAAATTGATTAAATAATCTAAGTATAAACAAAAGCCATAAAACTATAGCCAACAACGTAACAATTTGCACCCACAATGAATCACCGGCTGGTACGCAATAATCGTCTCTTGTAACCGTATTTATAACGCTCCGTCACCGATTGAGCGCGTTTTTTATCGTTATCGCTATAATCAATGACCGGACGCGATGTATCGTCTGTCTCTCTCTCGCAACCGCTTTACCAACACATCGCCCCTTCTCCCTCACTCCCGGCGGCCATCTTGGCAGTCAGTACACCTTAATGTTTAGACGAGTGCACATGTCCGACTTTCGCGATGTCATACGAACCACACGAACCTATGCCTCATATAGACAAATTGTTATTAATTAAATTAGTTAGTGAAAGGCCTGTTTTGTGGGACTTAACATCGGACAGTTATAAAAGCCACGATTTGAAGAAAAAAGCGTGGCATGAAGTTGGTGCGTTAATCAGAAACGATTTTACGACACTTACTGGAACGGAAAAGCAAAAGTATTGTAAGTAGTTTTTTGTAGAAAATTAATCCAATAATATCTAATTGGGAGTGTTTTTTTTTGTTAACAATATGGTACCAATTACATCGTTCGCGATAAACGTCGCGACGATAACGGTGATAATATCTGGCGAGCGACTTGCGTGTTGATAACTCGCTGATGTATAGGGAGCATGCTAGACAAAGTTCGCGCATACCGCAGTCGGTGCGTGCGAGCGAGACGCAGAATAGAGCGGCAGACATTATCGTCACTCGATTTCAAAGCACCTTTATTCCGTAGCTGTAAAGCTGGTTTTTGTACTGTAACTTGTAGAATTCATAAATAACACTAATATTACGTAGTTGCCGTGCATGCGTAATGTCGTGAGTCGTGATGGGCCAGTGGTTGAGGTGCTTGCCTCGTCATAGGTTTGCGGTTTGAAATCAGGAAGTGTTTAGTATAGTACCGTAAGTATATTTACCAATTAACCAATGTTACTTTTTCTATGGAGGTCTGATAGGCAGTCAGCTGAATCCGATTAGACTGGTAGCCGACCCTAATGTAATTAGAAAAAAGCTAGGGAAATCAAAGAAAATTACGTGCTTACCAAATAAATATCACAGAATAGGTACCAAAGAATAAATTTAATACGACACACTATTATATACTACAATGTAAATATTTAAAACAATATTTTCTAAATTCTTTATGTTTACTTATTTTTACTTTCGCTTGTCTGACTACTGTTTCTTATGCTATTATCCTAATATTGTCAGAGAAAACTTTGATTGGCCTTTATCACTAACTGTGAATTATCTATATGCCAGCATTCCCAGCTGTAAGAATAAGCTCTTTTATTTTATAAGCAATAAAATTTAATGCTTATATTTATGTACTATCGACAAAATTGAATCATGGCCCATTTCGACGACAAATCGTTTGAAGCTGTCAAAATAATTAAGACTAGACGTGTCACATTTTTAATACATGTTTACGCGATTGTCGACCTAATTGTATTTGAATGTTTTAAGTAAAAGAGTGTAGATAGGTTATATGCAGTCAAAAAGTGGCACATTAAAAGTTTGCCAATTGGCAAACAAGATACTGAGTATCGCGTTGATATTTGACGTTTATCTCTTTTTCACTCGCACTACTTCAATCATGTCATTCTACTTTGACGTGTAATGTATGTGTGCCGTTTTTGAAGAAAGAATTTCGTTTGGGTAACCTATCTACACTTTTTTACTTATAACATCATTGTCTTTAAGAAAATAAGCTTATGGTGGGTCATGATTCCATTGGGTCGATTGTACCTTCTATCTATCACTAACTGTGAACTACCTGTATCCTAGCTTTTAGTTTTCGCAATATAATAAAAAACTTAGATAAGTATATTAAATTTATAAAATAATTATTTTTTATTCATTGACAAGAGTACCTACTGCCTAATGTATGGCGGCTCTGACACTCGAAAAGTGTCGGTGCGCCTATATTTTCGTGTCTGATATTTTTGTATTTCTATATAAAATTAGTTCCATAAATATTCATTTGAAATCGAAATGCTACAATTTGTGTAGTTCCTAAGTGCTTTAAAAAAACTTAAAACCTCTTGCAAAAATGACGCTAACTAATGGCGTAAATTTTCGTAAACGCCCTCATTTACAGACACGTGAGCAATTAAAATGCCTACTTATAAAATATCAATAAGTACTTCTGGTTTTCGCAGATATGGCCATCATCAAAACATGGAGACATATCAGAGACACGTGGAGAAGAAGTCTAAACGCCAGAGCAAATGCAAAGAAGCGAGGAATAACCATCAGACCTTACAAGTATCATAGAGAAATGTTGTTTCTCAAGAAACTACCAACAATTCCTGCTAGACGCTTGGCCAGCTCCTTAGAACCTCCAGATATTGATGATGAAGAAGAAGAAACAGTAGTCATTGAAGACAGTGAACCAGAACCTGTTTGTAAATTTGAATGCGAAGAGGAATGGGATTACGATTCGAAGGAAGAAAATGTTTCATATAAAAACCAAGAAATAAGCACTACAAGTAGACAAGAAACGATGAAAAAAGTAGATGTTATTTATGAACCTGATGATACAAATGATGTAAATAAGGCTTATATAGATAACAGAATAATACAAATGACGAATCAATATGACACGCAACAAGACGATCGCCATTTTGCTTTCTTCAAAAGCATACACCCGACGTTAACTTTATTTAATGACGATCAAATTTTAGACTTCCAATCCGGTGTTATTAATCTATTGCGAAGTATTAAAAGAGGGGGAATGATGAACAGTTTTTCTAACGAACAATCAGGGCCCAGAGTAATACAGATATCGTCTAGTTCTGTAGAGGCAGGCAGAAGTGGGCCCAAAATGACATTAGATCCTTTGAATTAGAGATTCAGAACGATTTTTGAATAGTTATATTACTGTAGACTTTAAAATATAAATTGACCATTCCGCAACTGTCAAATTTTTCCAATTAATGTTCAACCAAAGCTTTAGTAGTAAAGTTGAAATCTATTAAAAGAATATAACAGATAGTAGTACTTAGCTTGTTTTGCTGTACTCGTCCCCTACCCATAAATTATTATAGAATACTTACCGCTACAATTAGCGTGTAAATGTTATGACAGTCAATAATCCAATAATCCAACTAAATGGAAAGGTTGACTGTTAGTCGCTACTCTATTTGAGTATCTTTGTTATTATTGTTAATAAATGGAACTATTATGGGGATTATTATTATGGGATTGCGCACATACACCTTAAGAGTACGCTGTACGTCTGGCTCAACTCAGTGGTGGGCGTGGCTAATATGCTTGCTATTTCACCAAGCGCGATGTGAGAAAGAGATACCGCCAGCGATGAGCAGTTCGAAGCTAGCGCGAACGTAATGCAAAGATTTTGACGAAACGATGTAATATTATTATTAGTAAGGAAGTAAGGATTAGGATTATTTGTAGTGTACAGTGGTGTACCTATAAGTTGTTACATTTAAATATCTTATAATAAAAATTGTAGGTACCTACTGATTTTTTTCACTGGAGTTCTGACCTCTTGGTAGTTTGGACGCTGTTCCTGTACCAGTGAGGCAATCAATGATGTCATAAATTACCCCTATGTTATTACGCTCACAAGTCTGAAATAGTATTGCCGACGATTAGGACAAACGATGTAAATCCCTTACAATTTAAGTAGGTATTTAATTAGGTAAGTACTTATATAAAAAATTAGGAACAAGGTTATTGGGAACTGGGTAGCTAACTAGGTACCTATTATGTACAAACCGTCTTTTTATTTGAAAGCGATTGAAACAAATTTTTGACGCAGTGATGCAGTGTACCTACGCGAACCAACCTGCAATCCAATGGGATACGGTAGTTGCCTACTGTATCTTGTCTGTATCTATTATTTTTAAGAAATATTTAAAATCATTCGGTTGGCACATTATTCATTACGTGCATTATTCAGTAGGTAGTGGCAATTAATAAAATTGAGAACTGTAAGGGTCAATTTATACTAGCGCAGAGTCGAAGCGCATCGAAGCGTCTATTCAAAACTGAACATAACAAATTCAACCTTAACTCCATAGCGTAACGCACATATTACTCTTGAGATTTTAAAAAGTCGCGCGCATTCTTTCGAATTCGCGCGTCTGCGCATGAACAACGCTGATTGGTGCGCGCGCATTGTCGCAAATACATGCGCCCACTAGCGAACCTACGCGTCACACAAAAAAGAGAGCACTATAATTCCGCTTTCTTTTTCTTCATTTTCTTCTCCTTCAACTTTCGATATTAGTCATAATCATAGCAAGATCCATTGATCTTGCTATGATATGATTCAAACATTTTACACACGTTTCAGTTACGAGAGTCACTGACAAGTGATAATTATAATACTTATAGTGCGCTGTTATTCTAGCGAATACGCGCGCATTCGTGCGGCTTCGCTTTAGTTGTATAAAAATTGACGCTTCGATGCGCTTCGACTCTGAGCTAGTATAAATTGACCCTGAGTAAGTTCTTACTACCTACCTAGCTTATTTATTTCCCTAGTGCATAGTGTAAATCTGTGATATAAATATATTATATTATTGATTGTGATATAAATATATTATATTATTATTTTTTATGAATATCTATTCATAAAAAATAAATTAGCCTAAAATTGTTAGTACCTACCAAGTACCTACTTAACTGCCTTTGGTCAAGTTATAAGCTATAAAATAATGACATCGCGATATCAATTTAGGCAAAAAAATTAAAATAGGTAGGTACAGCGCATCGGTATCACGCGGGCTCGCGGCCGCTCACAGCCCGGTTTGAATGATTTCAACGCTATGATGACAGTCGCTCTCTACTGTCATACAACAGCGCATAAATTATTATCATAGGTAGGTATATAATCTATTTTTAGGGTTCCGTACCTCAACAGGTAAAAATGGAACCCTTATAGGATCCTCATCATCATCCTTATAGGAAAAAAAGTGGCAACACTGCCCGATTAACATGTCAAAATCTTTGTCCGTATTTTAAAATTAAATTTAATTAGTTTTTAAGTAGAAATAAGGTGTAATTTCATGAAAAAAAAGGAATATAACAGCATAAATAACCGGTACAATTGTGTTCGTGTAAATAAATCAAGTAAAACCAGTGTTTTGCTACCAACCGTTACCGGTAACCTATAATTTCAACCAGCTGTCATCGGCCTGTGGATTAAAACCGGGGAGTATTGTTTACTTTTAACAAAATATAGAAATTTATTAGCACGCAATTATTACTCTTTCTGTGTCACACTCTAATTGACCCATCCCAGCATCATTTGATAAGTATTTATTGATAAACTTGACACTGTACTTGAACAATACAATACTTTGTTTAATTACTAAAATCTTATGTATGTTATTAGATGTAGTACAGGATTCATAAATTTAGATCTACATTAGTCTGCAAAATTATAAAAATTACGTTAGTTATTCTTGATTTGCAAATTTGTCTTCATTTAAATTTTGATTTAAAGTTAACACCCTACCCACAAAAGTAAAAGTAAAATTATCAGTTTATGAAACAATTTAAATAATCAACACTAACTTTGCATTAGATATACATAATATTGGTTAAATACCAATACACAGCCTTCTTCTTTGTTTTCCACAAAGTTTTGCAAACTTTCTAGCATATCATTTCTTTTCCCATCTTTCTCTCTTTTGTCTGTCAATAGTTCTCACCGTTTTTCAATTCTTATTTCAGTTTCTAACCCTGAAACCATGCCTGTGATGACCCGTAAGGCTACTGCTCAGGACTTGGAGCTTAAGTTGAGAACGGCCCTACAAGAACTAAAGGCGTCTAACACCCAATGTCAGCAACTATTACAGGAAAGAGACGAGTGTGAGGAGGAAGTCAAGAAAGTTGTTGACAAGAACACAAGCCTGAAGCGGGAGCTAGTGGACCTTCATCAGCAATATCTGGATGTTGTCGATGAACGGGACAAACTGCGGCTAGTCACAGATGGTTTCAGCAACTGTAGCGACTTATATGAGGAGGCACTATCTAAAGTTAGGGACCTAGAAGATGAACTAATTAATGCAAATATACGAATAACTAAGTTGCAAAAAGAAAAAGAATGTGCTCAGGTTAGGAAAACAGAACACTTATTTAATGAATTGATAAATCCTAATTGTAAACCTCAATCTTTAATTACTATAGATCTTACAGAAGATTCTTTGATTAAATATAACAGCAGTAACTATACAGTTAGCCAAAAGAAAATAAAAAAGTATGCCAAATTTAGTAAAATTATCAAGAAATGTCATAAATATAAGAAACAACAGAAACACTATTTTAACAATATTAAATTAAGAAAAGAACGTGTATTCCTGATAAATAAACTAAATAATTTTCAAATAAAAATTGAGGACAGTACAAACATATATGAGATTGACACTAAACGATTACAGTCTGAAATAGAGGTACTTGAAGAGTCTTTACATTCTCTCTATACAAGATATGTAAAGTCTCAAAAGCAAATACAAGAGCATATCCTGGCCACAAATGAATTGGTTGAATTGTGTAACTCAAATGTGGACAGAGTAGACCCGCTGCCTCTCAGCTCCTCTCAATGCAACCTAAATAAATCTAATGCTGAGGCTTCCCAGCTTGAGTTATTGGAAGTCCCATCCCAGTCTTCCAGTGCTGGGGAGTGTATACATGTGCAAAATTCAGCTGTTGTGCATACTGATAGTCAACCTGGTAATAAAGTATGTTATTGTCCTATAATGTTTTCGGATAGTTTTGGAAAAGGTTTAGGAAAATTATTAAATTATAATCTGAGGCATTCTGTTTTAAATTATTGTATGCTTGGGAGTTCCTATGTAGAAATAATGGCTTCAGTGACCAGTAAAGAATATGATCACAATTCCATTATTACTATATTTGTAGGAAATAGCTTTAATGTTAACATAGATAATATTGCCGAGAGTGTCACTGAATTATTAAAAATTAAATGTAAAAAAATAGTATTGTGTGCTTTTCCATACTTTGAGCACCTATCAAATAGGCAAAATAATAAGATACATATGCTTAATAATTACATGTATTTCTTAGTTAGTCACTATCGTGACAAGTTAGAATTTTTTGACACCAACACTATTGTTCATGAAAAACTAAAATCGACTAGAGATACAGTGTATCTGCCCATTAGTTTTAGACGTCAGATAGCTCGGCTATTAGCTTTTAATTTTAACTCAGACATAGATAGTATGTCAAAGTCTTGTATAATAAGACCCACCATAGTTAGTAATCATACTAATGTTGAGGTGGTAAATTGTTTAAACTAGTCAGTAAGACAACAGAAGGTACTAGTAATAACTTTAATAATTATATGAACATTAAGGTACCTTCTGGCAATTATTTATCAAATTGTAAAAAAGGGGCTAAGCAACATAACTTACAATTATTTCATCAAAATATTCAAGGTTTTACTTCCAAACAATTAGAAATTGAATTATTCTTAGAAAAGACTATGTTTGACATTATATGTTTCACTGAACACTGGTTAAAAGAATATGAAATGTTAATTAATTATGAGAATTATATTATGGGGAGCTGTTATAACCGAAAACTTATGATTCGTGGGGGTTCATTAATCTTGATAAAACGAAGTATTAAATCTAAATCTCGTAAAGACATAGTAGATTTATCAGTTGAACATATTATTGAGCTGTCTTGTGTTGAGCTAGATAAGTATGTCATAGTGTGTGTTTACAGACCCCCAAATCATCAAAACTATTCTGTGTTTGAGTCCACAATGGAAGATGTTTTGACTAAACTCGTAGCTGGTAATAAATCAATAATAATCTGTGGCGATTTTAATGTTAATATTTTAGATAATAATTCTAATAGCAGTAGATTAGTAAGTCTATTTAAGTCGTTCAATTTGTCAAATGTGTTTCTGGAACCAACCCGTATTACCACGACTACTGCTACATGTATTGATAATGTTTTTTGTGGTTGCGACTATTTGGATAAAGCCATAGTAGATTATCTCCCGTCTGATCACAGTGGGCAAATCGTTTCTTTTGAGTCCTATATACCATTACAAAAAATGCAGATTCAGTCTAGACCAATAACATTGAGTAATTTAAATAAATTTAATAGCACTTTAATTGATAACTTAAATAGCCAAAGCTTTGACATGGAGAATGGAAATATTCTGTATGAACAATTTTTTGCAGTCGTGCAAACTGGGTTTAATAATATTTTCGAGAAAAAAACCAAAACTATTTGCCCGAAATTTGTATTCTCGGACTGGGCAACTCGCGGTATTAGAAAAAGCAGGGATAGACTATTTGAGCTGTATGGACTTAAGCCTTATAACAACACAGACACTTTTAATAAGTTTGTTAGCAATTATTCGAAAATTTTTAAAAATGCTTGCAAGGCAGCCAAAGCCTTATTTATTAGCAACAAGGTTAAGTCAGCAGACAATAAAATAAAGGCCGTATGGAAAATTATTAATAATGAAACAAATAGGAATAAGAAAAACAATTTTGATTATACTCTGGAGACGCCGCGTGGTCTCATAAGTAGTAACATTGATGTGGCTCAGGAATTTATGTCATTTTTTACTAATATCCCAACTGAAACCACTAAAAGTTTAGATTCCTCACCCTCTCTTGCCGTTGATTTGCTAAAAGCAAATGTTTCAGCCTGCCGCATGGAATTTAAATTTAAACATATTAACCCTGCAGTTGTGGTAAAGGCTTTTAAGCAACTGAAAATCAAGGCTACTGAAGATCTATGGGGCATGTCTACTAATGTGTGTAAATCGGTTATAGAGACAATAGCCCCATGCTTAGCTTATATTTTTAATTTGTGTATAGATCAAGGAGTTTTTCCGGATCTAATGAAGCATAGCAAAGTAATCCCACTTTTTAAATCTGGAAATAGCAAAGACACTAATAATTATAGGCCCGTATCTGTTTTGCCTGTTTTTAGTAAAGTATTTGAAAAAATCATGTTTAACCAGATGCTCAGTCATTTTAACAGCAATAATATATTACATGATCAACAGTATGGTTTCACCAGAGGTCGTTGTACTACTGACGCCGGTGTCACTTTAATTAAACATATTTTTACAGCATGGGAAGAGTCGCAAGATGCTATTGGCATTTTCTGCGACCTCTCCAAGGCTTTTGATTGCGTGAGTCATGAAACACTTCTTTTAAAACTTGAGCATTACGGGCTCGGGAAATTAGCGCTAAGTTTAGTAAAATCCTATCTAAATGATCGACTGCAGCAGGTTCAAATTAATGGTGTAAATTCACTGGGCTCAAAGGTAAAAATGGGAGTACCGCAAGGATCAATTTTGGGTCCTTTGCTTTTTTTAGTCTATATTAATGATTTACCCAGTTTGCTGGAAAACCAACCTCAAATGGTGTTATTTGCTGATGACACTTCACTGATTTTTAAAGTGAATAGACGGGCACAACACCTTGACGACGTAAATAACGCCATGCTTAAGGTTCATAACTGGTTTACTGTTAATAATTTAGTACTAAATGAAAAAAAAACGAAATGCATAAGATTTACTTTACCGAATGTTAGAAGTACTGAATGTAATGTTGTATTGAATAAGGATATACTAGAATTCGTCGAAAAAACGGTTTTCTTGGGGATAACGCTCGACTCAAAGCTGCAGTGGGGCCCTCACATAACATCTCTTACAGCGCGGTTAAGTTCAGCTGCTTTCGCTGTCAGAAAAATCCGGCAATTAACTGACGTAGATACCGCAAGACTAGTCTATTTTAGCTACTTTCATAGTGTGATGTCTTACGGTATTTTGCTTTGGGGACGTGCCGCAGATATAGATTCCGTCTTTGTATTGCAAAAGAGGGCTGTCCGTGCTATATATAATCTCCGCAGCCGCGAATCTCTAAGGGATTTGTTTAAAAGTATTAACATCATGACGGTACCTTGTCAATATATATACGAAAACATAATGTACGTTCGGAAAAATCTTCATCTTTTTAGTAAAATAAGTGACAGGCATAATTTTAATACCAGAAATAAGAACAAATTGGATCAACCAAGTTTTAGATTGTCAAAAGTCCACACTTCGTTTATGGGGTACTGTGTAAAATGCTATAATAAAATACCACTCGAAATTCTCCATCTAAATGAGAAAAAATTTAAAACATGCATTAAGCGCACGCTATGTAATCAAGCTTATTATAAGTTAGAAGATTATATCAATGACAAACATGCTTGGCTAAATGCTGGTCCTGCTTCACATAAGCTCACAAATTAGAAATTTTATTCATTGGAAGATAGAAAATGTTTCTTGTCCCCTTAATTTTTGACATTAATAATCAAGATTTTATTATAATTTTTATAAGCAATTAAATTTCACTTATTTATATTTATTTACAGTATAAAACTTTGGTTTGTGTAATTTTGATGCATATTTGAGTTTTTGTAAATGTGAGTACGATGCAGTGATTTATTACGATAGTTTTCTACTGACACAAATAGACATGGCGGTTAGGAGCATTGTCATGCTCGCTCAAAAAGTCTCGCTGATTGTGGCGAGTGCGTTGGATCATTCGGTTCCCTTCAAAATGGTTGAGCTAAATGGTGCTGATGTCACGCGTCATGCTCGTGAACGGGCGCTATCAGTTGAGATGGGTCATCTCTTAACTGCCATGACTTTTTATTTTTGACTTTTTATTTTAATTTTGTATTTGTTTATTTTGTTACATACTTACATTGTTTTCACATGTAGAAGCACCAAAAAGAAAATGTAACCAAGACTTTGTAAAACATGATATTTTTAAAAGAGTGTCCGTGGAGTTTCTTGCCTGTTCTTCTCCATAGAGATCTACGTTTTGGAACAGGCAATTAGCGTCACTTTTCTTTTCTGACTAACAGACCGACCGACTCTTTGACAATTCATAAGTACCTGTAAATGGTCTAAGTGAAATAAATGCTTTGAATTTTGAATTTTGAATTTTGAATTTTGAATCACTTTGTTGTCCGTCCGTCTGTCAAGACCTTTTTTCTCATAAACACGTCGAGATATCAAGCTAAAATTATTATCACATAAGTACTCAGAAAAATCAAATTTCTTAATCAACGCAATAATTAAATACTGTTGTTTTATATTGCTTTTTTAGACATTTGCAAGGGAATCAAAATTCAAAACCTATAGGGTACTTTCCATTGATCTAGAATCCGGAAATTTTGCAAGAAGCACTGGCATGTACCTAGCACAAGTAAAGAAAAAACTCCGAAAACGAGTAATTTGTATACATATATTTTACAAAAAAAAAATACGGAACCCTCGTTGAGCGAGTCCGACTCGCACCTGACCGGTATTATCATATTTATGCAAATCCATTTTGGTGTCCAAATCACAAAGTAGGTAACAGTAAGTAAGTACTTCCTTCTGGTAATTTTCAAAATAGTTCAATAAATCAAAATCGGAATTCCAGGGATCAAAATATTTCATTACAAATCACAACACATTTAGGTAAATAAAACACGGCACGTGCGCGACGGCATTGCTATTAGGTAGGTACTACGTACGTATCAACCAAACAAGCACTGATATTTACGCAATGAATGACCGGTCGACCGATTCACAACATCACGGCGAGCGGCGCTTTCCCCCTCGCTGCCCGCGCCAGGGGGTGTACGATGAAGAGAGATGCACGATGATTATTCCCGAAAACGCGAGCGTGAAAAATATTAAACAGTGCTTTAGGAATTGGCTTCTTATAGGAAAAGTACTTATCGTATTTATATCAAATAAAGTTATTTGAACTTTATAATAAATAAACTAGGCCTAATGCTAGTTTATATTTAAGTTTTGATGTATTTAACGGTATAAATTGACGTTCAAACTTCCGTTAAAATTGGTGTTAAAAGTAGAATCTTTCCTAGCTCACAATTTCGAAATCTATGATTTTTTACTGGTGTTTTATAGCAATATGCCTAGATTGTAACGGAACAAATCAATATTGAGCTTAATTTTGAGTGTACAACATCTAATAGTGAAGTAATCAGACAATTACGTTTGTATGGAAATATAATCGTACAGCGCAGCCTTAAGAGCGTAAAAAAACTTACTACACAGAGATCGTTATTGAGAAAGTATGTAAAATTTAATTTTTATCATACTAGAAAATGTTTAAAAGTAAATAGTCATTATGATTACCAATGAAGACAATCTAATAAATTACAAATTACATATTAATTTGTCGATTTCTAGAAATTTTTTAATATAATATTATAATATTGTTTGTTAGTTTCATTTTTTTTTTCATAAAATCTTTCATCTTTCATTTTACCTCATTAGGGGTTGTAATATTAAATTGGTGGTTAGAAGTAACCCTGACTGGTGGTAGGAATCGAACCCACGACCTCCGGCTTAGCTTAACAAACTTTGTGTGATGAGCATCATGATTGTTTGTTCTGTGTCTGGGTGTGATTTATCTATACAACATGTCCCGGAATAAACGCACACCACCAGACACCCCAATTAGAATATTATGTTATAATCATAATACATACACTGAATTTTTATTATTATGTTTAAAACACTGTATTTTTTATAAATTTGTTGTACAGATTGTGGGAAAAAATTATAGTCACATTACAAATCTACGCATGCACACAGTCGCACTTGCATAAGGGTCTAGCGTAGTAGGTATTTCATCTATTTTAGTTTGTTTTGACTGTACAGCGGAAGTGTGACAGCAGTTTACGTAGTTTTAATTATTTTTGGGATAAAATATTACCTATATTAAAAATTACAAAAATCGATTCAGTAAACGATTCTGAACAAACTATTTTCTCAAAGTGCATTAATTCAGTTACACATTGTATAGGTGTGTGTATTTATAAATTATATAAGTATGTTTATTAGTTGTCTGGTTACCATAGTACCTGACCGTGTGTGAGTTGTCCAAGGATATTTATTTATTATTATTATTTATATCGAGATTTAGCTGATAATCCAATCAATTGGCGGACTTGACTTATGCAGTCTCAACCAGTTAACCCAGGGTGGGGCAGAAATAATATGGCAGATGCATAATGAATCGGGCCTGTTGGCCTAGCTTAGTGGTTAGTGACCCTAACTGCTAAGCCGGGGATCGTGGTTACGATTCCGACTCAAGAGAAACTTTGTATGATGAGCACTTGAGAACACTTGAGATTGTTTGTTCTATGTCTGGGTGTAATTATCTATGTATATAATTATGTATGTATTTACAAATTATATAAGTATGTATATCAGGTGTCTGGATATCGTAGTAGCTTTGCTTTGTTTGGGATCAGACAGCCGTGCGTGAGTTGTTCCAAGATATTTATTTATTATAATGCTTTTTAGAATTAAAGCAATGGAACCGTAAAAAACTCATATTTGGCACGAGGTTAACGAAATAACGACTGCGTAAAAGACCGCACAAGAACAATGTACAGTTTTAAAAAGCAGACAGGAAAAGGTTCTGAAATTCTTTATCAGAAATAAAAGAGAACCCAGATTGAAAGGTCTGATGCAATTCTTTTATTTTTCAATACCCGTTTTATTAAAAACTGGAGTTTCGATGCAGTTGTAGGCTTTAGGGGTCCGTGGTGCGATTTTGAATCGCACGATGAAGATCAGTAAAAGTAATCACACTGACTTCTCTATGAGATTGATCGGTTTAGTTAAGGATAAATAATAGGTACGGTTCTTTATTAGTGATCGATGTAGGTACGGTAAAAATCACATTAGGTATCACTACAGCAAACAATGATGTTATAAGTAAAGTAAAAAAGTGTAGTTAGGTTATTTATGCAGTCAAAAAGTGGCACATTAATAGTTTGCCAATTGACAACATGATACTGAGTATCACGTTGGCATTTGACGTTTATCTCTTTTTCACTCGCATTACTTCAATCATGTCATCCTACTTTGACGTGTAATGTATGTGTGCGTTAGTGTGCCGTTTTCGAAGATAGAATTTCGTTTGGGTAACCTATCTACACTTTTTTACTTATAACATCATTGACAGCGAAAGTATTCCCCTTCTATTCCTACCCTTATGTGTAAGCGAGGGCATTTTTATTGGATGTCCAGCGTGTCAGACTCTTACTACCCCGGTGTTCCCTCTCCCACCTACACCGAGGATCGTGGGGACTTTGCGACTTCCAAAATTCCCCGACTAGTAGACTAGCCTACCTCAGCGGGACTCCTCAGGTCTGGGGATTCCGGATAACATTTGGTGATACCAGATACATACAATATTAGTGCTTTAAATGAAGCGAATGCCTATTAGAAATTCACAACCCAGTCTACACTAGGAAACCCGACCTACGCATTGGTTAATCAGTCTAACCAATGCGTATTTCTGGTTTCAGATTTACTGACTTCAGATTACCTGGAGCGACTGGCAAAAAATACATTACAACTTACAACCAGGATAACGGTTTTACAGGCTTTCTGAGGCTCGGGATGTCAATGAAATCTACGGTAAACTTTTAAAAGTATGATGAATGAAAATGAAACCCAAAACATAAGAGGCATTTACCACTGGGCCATCACGACAAATTGGTAAAAAATATAATTTTGAAATGTAAAAATAGATATAGAGCATTGATATTAGCTAACAATCATTCTGTAAAA
Organism: Athetis lepigone; assembly: GCA_033675125.1. NCBI lineage: Eukaryota > Metazoa > Arthropoda > Insecta > Lepidoptera > Noctuidae > Athetis > Athetis lepigone. The sequence continues at coordinate 10,638,172 of CM066234.1, forward strand.
ACTGTTCACTGATTGAAAATTTCAGAATTGCCCAACCCTAAACCCCTAAACATAGGCCATCAGGCCATGTCCGCAACTTCAATCATTTGCACCAATTCACGCTTGACCATTCCGTTGTCCCAGTGTTCGACATCGACATGTTCGGATATTTTCTGTCGGTACCTCCCTTGCATGAAATATGTCAGTTTGTACCACGAACGGCAAAAACTTGTTGTTTTTCAAATGGCCGGAAAAGCAAAACATTTTTCCGTGAAACGCTTAGAAAACATAACTATTATCTGTAGTGATTTTTAAGTTCGGATATGGATATGTATTTTATAATTATACTAGCTTTTGCCCGCGGCTTCGCTCGCGTTAGAAAGAGACAAAAAGTAGCCTGTGTTACTCTCCATCCCTTCAACTATCTTCACTTAAAAAATCACGTCAATTCGTCGCTCCGTTTTGCCGTGAATGAAAGACAAACATACAGACAGACAGACAGACACACTTTCCCATTTATAATATTAGTATGGATTAACCAGCTTTCGCTGATGGCTGCGCCCGCATGTTACAATCACTATTTAATCCCTTTAGGGGGTCGAATTTGCAAAAATCTTTTCTTAGTGGCTGGCTACCTACTTTTTACAAATAACACACCCTCTAACTTTAATGTCTCTAAGACCAGCTCCGGTTTGGGCTGTGCGTTGGTATATCCTGCAATGCAATGGTAGATATATCGGTTGCGGAATGTTTATAATAGTTACCGTGACCCTGGAACATAAAGGGCAATCGAAGGAACATGAATGGGTTTTAGTCAGTAAAAGTCTGACACGTCCTCCCGCCGCACCCAGGACGGAAGCAGTCATGATGATTTCCCACTCACCAAAAAAAATGGTAGATATATCAACAGTCAATTAGACACTTAGGCCCGTATTAATAGACGTCACTCAATTCTGAGACGCTCTCAAGTTTCTTGCTATCCTTGTCATTCTTAAGGGAAAAAATAAGGACAGCAATAAACTTGAGAGCGTCTCAGAATTGAGTGACGTCTATTAATACGGGCCTTAGTTTACCATTGGAGAACTTGGAGGGTATGTCTTTGTGAATAGTAAATATTTGACTAGAAAGAACTCTTCGTAATTCCAACCCTACAGGGGTAAAATAGGGGATCAGTCGTGGACAGGATCCGGCAGCTGGGACTCGAGGTGGCCCTGCACAAGTCCGAGGCCATGTGTTTTCATGGCCCTCGGCACCGGCCACCTCCGGGGTCTCAGATAACGGTGGGAGGGGTTCACATCGGTGTCGAGTCGACGATAAAGTACCTGGGACTTGTCCTCGACAACCGATGGAACTTTACGGAGCACTTCCGACGTTTGGGCCCCAAACTGGCGAAGGCCGGAGCTGCCCTCAAGCGGCTCCTGCCCAATCTCGGTGGCCCAAACGCCTCCTGCCGGAGGCTCTACACGGGGATCGTGCGGTCCATGGCCCTCTACGGGGCTCCGGTGTGGGCGCCCAATCTAGCCGCGGCTCCGGCCCGACTTCTGAGGGCGTCCCAGAGGGTCATGGCCATTCGCATGGTGCGGGGATACCGCACGGTCTCCTGTGAGGCGGCATGCCTCCTTGCCGGCGTCCCGCCGTGGGATCTGGAGGCAACAGTCCTTGCACACACGTACGAGTGGCGCGTGGAAGTGCAACGCCGGGGTGAAGTCCCGATGCCGCGGGTTATCGCGGCACGGCTCACGGAGCTCCGGCGAGATCTCATGGCGGAATGGAGACAACGACTGTCGCAACCTAGTGCTGGGCACGCCGTTATAGCGGCGGTAAGACCCCTCTTTGAGGAGTGGCTGGAGAGGCGTCATGGCACTCTCACGTTTCGCTTGACACAGGTCCTCACCGGACATGGTCAGTTCGGGAGGTTCCTGTGTCGGATTCGGGCGGAAGCGACGCCTGGGTGTCACCACTGCAGTAACGGTCGCCTGGAGGACACGGTCGAGCACACGGTGGAGGTGTGCCGCGCATGGGCGGACCATCAACGTGTCCTCGTAGAGGCGATCGGCGGCGGTGACCTCTCGCGCCCGGCGCTGGTTCAGGCCATGCTTCGGGGCGAGACGGAATGGGATGCCGTCGCCTCCTTCTGCGAAGCAGTTATGCTAGTGAAGGAAGCGGCGGCGCGCGAGAGGCAACGACGAGCCTCTCGCCCCGGACTAAGACCCAGGCGAAGACGTCGAGAGTCGCAAGACGACTACCGGCCACCGTAGGCGCGGTTCTGCGGATGGCGAGCTATGGGTAGCTCGCCGCCCGGCTAGGACCAGGACCGCGTAGACGGCGCGTTTTGTTCCACGCGCGCCTCAAAGAGAAGGAGTCAGCACAGGGAGGGGCCCAACAGGGCCAACGCCTGCCGGGGTTGCGGAATGTTTATAATAGTTACCGTGACCCTGGAACATAAAGGGCAATCGAAGGAACATGAGTGGGTTTTAGTCAGTAAGAGTCTGACACGCCCTCCCGTCGCACCCAGGACGGGAGAAGTCATTGGATGATTTCCCACTCACCAAAAAAAAAAAAAAAAAAAAAAAAATAGGGGATGGATGTTTTGTCACCAAAGCGGGCGTAGCCGAGGGCGAAAGCTAGTACTAATATAAAGCTGAAAAGATTGATTGTTTGGTTAAACGCAGAAATCTCAGTGTACTAGTTTAAAATTGAAAAAAAAAGGTGTTGAACAAAAAAAAACCGGTCAAGTGCGAGTTCTACCAGGCGTCCGTCACTCGCTCAAGGCCACGCGTTTTATGCCTACCGCTTCGCGTATCGTCGACGATACAACGAACACCGAGCTGTCGCGCGCCCGGCTGAGTGATCGTGCGTCACGGGTACAGCGCTGACTATCAAAATGCCGAAACCACGTAATTATTGCGTGATTATAGTGCAATTCTCCTGTTTCCCAATTCTCCAGTTTCCCTTTTGATTATTTATTACAATTATTCATGCGGTTTTGGATATTTTCGACACTAAAATATAATAATCGGGAATTCAAGGAACGAAAAATATGCATCAGTCATTTTATTAAACTTTAAAATATTTGATCAACAAATAAAAAAAAATTGTTTTTCTAAAACATTCGTTTTATTACCATTATCATCATACGTATAACCCTAGCACATTTTGCTGGAAGACACACACACACGTTAGTCGCGCGGCGGGCAAAAGAATCTCAACTCTCTTTGTGCGTGCTTATGGTACATTTCTCCTCGCTGCTAACAGCTGGTATTATTATTATGATTTTGTAGGCTATTATAGCGTAGGTATTTTAGTTTTTGTATTGGAGTGAAGTATCTGTTACGTAGTAACTATTTATTAATCTGTGGTTCTACTCGCGCAACGAGGGTTCCGATAATTTGTTTTTTAGTGCAATAACAACAAATTTACGGTTTTCGGAGTTTTCTCTTTACTTGTGCTACATGACCTTGTTTCTTGCCAAATTTTACGATTCTTGGTCAATGGGAAGTACCCTATAGGTTTTGAGTTTTGATTCCCTTGAAAATGTCTAAATATGCAATATAAACCGCCGTATCTTTTTATTGCGTTGATTTAGAAACTTGCTTTTTTCACTGCTTTGGGAGATAGCAGACTTGAGTATGTGATATTAATTTCAGTTTGATATCTCGACGCGTTCCTGAGAAAAAGGTTCTTGACAGACAGACGGACAGACGGACGCCTGATGTGAACTAACTACAAATTTAAGGTTTTCAGAGTTTTCCCTTTACTTGTGCTACATGACCTTGCTTCTTGCCAAATTTCACAATTCTAGGTCAATGGGAAGTACCCTATAGGTTTTGAGTTTTGATTCCCTTGAAAATGTCTAAATATGCAATATAAACCGCCGTATCTTTTTATTGCGTTGATTTAGAAACTTGATTTTTTCACTGCTTTGAGAGATAGCAGACCTGAGTATGTGATATTAATTTCAGCTTGATATCTCGACGCGTTTCTGAGAAAAAGGTTCTTGACAGACAGACGGACAGACGGACGCCTGATGGCAACTAACTACAAATTTACGGTTTTCGGAGTTTTTCCTTTACTTGTGCTACATGACCTTGCCTTTTGCCAAATTTCATGATTCTAGGTCAATGGAAAGTACCCTATAGGTTTTGAGTTTTGATTCTCTTGAAAATATCTAAATATGCAATATAAACCGCCGTATTTTTTTATTGCATTGATTTAGAAACTTGATTTTTTCACTGCTGTGAGAAATAGCAGACCTAAGTATGTGATATTAATTTCAGCTTGATATCTCGACGCGTTTATGAGAAAAAGGTTATTGACAGACAGACGGACAGACGGACGCCTGGGGTGAACTAACTACAAATTTACGGTTTTCGGAGTTTTCCCTTTACTTGTGCTACATGACCTTGCTTTTTGCCAAATTTCACAATTCTAGGTCAATGGGAAGTACCCTATAGGTTTTGAGTTTTGATTCCCTTGAAAATGTCTAAATATGCAATATAAACCGCCGTATCTTTTTATTGCGTTGATTTAGAAACTTGATTTTTTCACTGCTTTGAGAGATAGCAGACCTGAGTATGTGATATTAATTTCAGCTTGATATCTCGACGCGTTTCTGAGAAAAAGGTTCTTGACAGACAGACGGACAGACGGACGCCTGATGGCAACTAACTACAAATTTACGGTTTTCGGAGTTTTTCCTTTACTTGTGCTACATGACCTTGCCTTTTGCCAAATTTCATGATTCTAGGTCAATGGAAAGTACCCTATAGGTTTTGAGTTTTGATTCTCTTGAAAATATCTAAATATGCAATATAAACCGCCGTATTTTTTATTGCATTGATTTAGAAACTTGATTTTTTCACTGCTGTGAGAAATAGCAGACCTAAGTATGTGATATTAATTTCAGCTTGATATCTCGACGCGTTTATGAGAAAAAGGTTATTGACAGACAGACGGACAGACGGACGCCTGGTGTGAACTAACTACAAATTTACGGTTTTCGGAGTTTTCCCTTTACTTGTGCTACATGACCTTGCTTTTTGCCAAATTTCATGATTCTAGGTCAATGGGAAGTACCCTATAGGTTTTGATTTCCTTGCAAATGTCCAAATTTGCAATATAAACCGCCGTATCTTTTTATTGCGTTGATTTAAAAACTTGATATTTTCACTGCTTTAAGAGATAGTAGACCCGAGTATGTGATATTAATTTCAGCTTGATATCTCGACGCGTTTCTGAGAAAAAGGGTCTTGACAGCCGGACGGACGGACAGACGGACAACAAAGTGATCCTATAAGGGTTCCGTTTTTACCTTTTGAGGTACGGAACCCTAAAAACCGGTCAAGTGCGAGTTCTACTCGCGCAACGAGGGTTCCGATAATTTGTTTTTTAGTGCAATAACAACAAATTTACGGTTTTCGGAGTTTTCTCTTTACTTGTGCTACATGACCTTGTTTCTTGCCAAATTTTACGATTCTTGGTCAATGGGAAGTACCCTATAGGTTTTGAGTTTTGATTCCCTTGAAAATGTCTAAATATGCAATATAAACCGCCGTATCTTTTTATTGCGTTGATTTAGAAACTTGATTTTTTCACTGCTTTGGGAGATAGCAGACTTGAGTATGTGATATTAATTTCAGTTTGATATCTCGACGCGTTCCTGAGAAAAAGGTTCTTGACAGACATACGGACAGACGGACGCCTGATGTGAACTAACTACAAATTTAAGGTTTTCAGAGTTTTCCCTTTACTTGTGCTACATGACCTTGCTTCTTGCCAAATTTCACAATTCTAGGTCAATGGGAAGTACCCTATAGGTTTTGAGTTTTGATTCCCTTGAAAATGTCTAAATATGCAATATAAACCGCCGTATCTTTTTATTGCGTTGATTTAGAAACTTGATTTTTTCACTGCTTTGAGAGATAGCAGACCTGAGTATGTGATATTAATTTCAGCTTGATATCTCGACGCGTTTCTGAGAAAAAGGTTCTTGACAGACAGACGGACAGACGGACGCCTGATGGCAACTAACTACAAATTTACGGTTTTCGGAGTTTTTCCTTTACTTGTGCTACATGACCTTGCCTTTTGCCAAATTTCATGATTCTAGGTCAATGGAAAGTACCCTATAGGTTTTGAGTTTTGATTCTCTTGAAAATATCTAAATATGCAATATAAACCGCCGTATTTTTTTATTGCATTGATTTAGAAACTTGATTTTTTCACTGCTGTGAGAAATAGCAGACCTAAGTATGTGATATTAATTTCAGCTTGATATCTCGACGCGTTTATGAGAAAAAGGTTATTGACAGACAGACGGACAGACGGACGCCTGGTGTGAACTAACTACAAATTTACGGTTTTCGGAGTTTTCCCTTTACTTGTGCTACATGACCTTGCTTTTTGCCAAATTTCACAATTCTAGGTCAATGGGAAGTACCCTATAGGTTTTGAGTTTTGATTCCCTTGAAAATGTCTAAATATGCAATATAAACCGCCGTATCTTTTTATTGCGTTGATTTAGAAACTTGATTTTTTTACTGCTTTGAGAGATAGCAGACCTGAGTATGTGATATTAATTTCAGCTTGATATCTCGACGCGTTTCTGAGAAAAAGGTTCTTGACAGACAGACGGACAGACGGACGCCTGATGGCAACTAACTACAAATTTACGGTTTTCGGAGTTTTTCCTTTACTTGTGCTACATGACCTTGCCTTTTGCCAAATTTCATGATTCTAGGTCAATGGAAAGTACCCTATAGGTTTTGAGTTTTGATTCTCTTGAAAATATCTAAATATGCAATATAAACCGCCGTATTTTTTTATTGCATTGATTTAGAAACTTGATTTTTTCACTGCTGTGAGAAATAGCAGACCTAAGTATGTGATATTAATTTCAGCTTGATATCTCGACGCGTTTATGAGAAAAAGGTTATTGACAGACAGACGGACAGACGGACGCCTGGTGTGAACTAACTACAAATTTACGGTTTTCGGAGTTTTCCCTTTACTTGTGCTACATGACCTTGCTTTTTGCCAAATTTCATGATTCTAGGTCAATGGGAAGTACCCTATAGGTTTTGATTTCCTTGCAAATGTCCAAATTTGCAATATAAACCGCCGTATCTTTTTATTGCGTTGATTTAAAAACTTGATATTTTCACTGCTTTAAGAGATAGTAGACCCGAGTATGTGATATTAATTTCAGCTTGATATCTCGACGCGTTTCTGAGAAAAAGGGTCTTGACAGCCGGACGGACGGACAGACGGACAACAAAGTGATCCTATAAGGGTTCCGTTTTTACCTTTTGAGGTACGGAACCCTAAAAAACCAGTCAAGTTTAAAACTTTACTTGTTAAATCGGTTATTTATCCAGTAAAGTTTTATATCAAATAAAGCTTTTATGTAAGGGACCACTCCCTTAGATCAAAGCGTGATGTTATAACGCTTTACTATTGGTACTTAGTAGTGGACAACAACTTACTATATGAATGTAAAAAAAACCGGTCAAGAGCGTGTCGGGTCACGCTCAATGTAGGGTTCCGTAGTTTCCAGTCCGTCACAATAAGTGTTCCCACTTATAAGTTTAAAAAAAAGGCTATTTGTTACGTTGACATACTAAGTACGCAGAAATTATTTTGTACAACCTTTTTGTCTCATTGTACGAAAACTGTTCTTTCCATCAAGTTCAAAATAATTTTCCTAGAAAGTCCTTATAAAGTTCTACTTTCCAGATTTTTTTCATATTTTTTAAACCTAAGGGTCAATAGTTAGAGGGGACACTTTGATTTTTCCTTTTGGAGCGATTATTTCAGAAAATATTGACATTATCAAAAAATGATTTTAGTAAGCCCCTATTCATTTTTAAATACCTATCCAACGATATATCACACGTAAGGGTTGAAATTTAAAAAAAATCACTTCGCACTTTACATATAGGGGGGCTACCCTATAAAAACATTTTTTTCCAATTTTTATTTTACCACTTTGTCGGCGTGATTGATATACATATTGGTACCAAATTTCAGCTTTCTAGTGCTAATGGTCACAGAGATTAAGCGAGGACGGACAGACGGACGGACGGACAGACAGACATGGCGAAACTATAAGGGTTCCTAGTTGACTAGGAACCCTAACAATCATGTTAAGTCCCATTTTATCTTAAAGTAAGCGTTTTTACACTCAATTATAAGAAGAATTCTTGTAAGACTTAAAACAAAACCTAGAAAGTTAGGTCTTACAGTTATTACCTAAATAAATTCTGAAACCACAGGCTTGGAAAATTAAATTTGCCAGTAAGAGGAAGTGCCGGCTTATCTTATTTACTTTTATTACTGTGTACTTAGGTACCTACTTACATTTGGTATTCTTTTTAATAACTTGCTGCAGATTTTTTTAGTGTCTATTGGTCTGTTCAAGTAATTTTGATCTCAAGAAAATGTTTAATCATTGTTTTTGTTTACTATTCACGTAATGTCAGAAAATGTGTGAAAGGCAAATCGGTAAACATTTTTTTAAGCATAATTATCATTATGAAAGTAACTATTAGATTTATTTATCACTACATAGTATAAAACAAAGTCGCTATCCTCTGTCTGTCCCTATGTATGTTTAGATCTTTAAAACTACGCAACGGATTTTGTTGCGGTTCTTTTAAATAGATGGAGAGATTCTTAAGGAAGGTTTATTATGTATATTATAATACATGTTTACTATAGTAGAGATAAGCCGGGATTTTTAAAGATTTGTAACGCCCGTGCAAAGTTGGGGCGGGTCGCTAGTTACTAATATAATACTAGCATTTTATTAACTTTACTATACCTTTCCAACCAAGCGACAGCCGGCTATCGCGAAGCCTGTCTTCCTATTTTGTCTCGAATCACCTGTGTGGGTTTAATTGTTACATTATATTCTTCAGTGCACTTGGCTAAAGTACTTATTATTATAAAGCCTTTTACCACACAAGTGCGTTAATATCTTTCAACAGGTAAAATCAGTTGCGTTGTTGCGATATCTGTTTTTAGCACATTATGTTTTACGGTTACAAGTTACACACAGCTGCGATAATTATCGCACGCAGTTGCAAGGAATGGGAACGCAGTATCGCAATAACGCATTTTTTTTGTGGGAAATCATTATATGACAGCTCCCGTCCTGAGTGCGGCGGGACGTCAGACTTTTACTAACTAAAACCCACTCATGTTCCTTCGGTTGCCCTTTATGTTCCGGGGTCACGGCAACAATAATAAACATTCCGCAACCCCGGCAGGCGTTGGTCCTATTGGGCCCCTTCTCGGGATCGCAATAACGCATCGATTAATAATAACGCACCTAAGTTGTAGATGCTTTAATATGGCTGTAGAATGGTCGTACACCAGTCTATAGGGGAGACAGTTGGACAACCAGCTATAGGATTATAATTATAGTTTGAACAATAATACTTAAATGAAAAATCTAAAATACCCCGGCCCCGAACTTAATCAAGATCGTGAAGTCAGCTAACAAACAAGTTGATGACTTCAAAACGGCTGAACCGATTTTGATGAAACATATGTAAGAACCATGGCTAAATAACCTGCTTTCAAATAAAAGAAACTGCATCGAAATCGGATCACCCGTTTAAAAGCTGCGGTACTACAGACAAACAAATAGATACACACACGTAGCGGTCAGCTATTCTGGCCAATGGCCATACCCCTCTATTTGCATCGGTGGTAAATATTCTATTGAAAAACATAAAGTCAACACATTATTTTTGTGGTGAAACAATGTTGCTAGGATACTGAGATAATATAACAGTATGAATGTGTACCTACTACATTATAGTTACTATTTAATACTATTTATATAATACTAGCTTTTGCCCACGGCTTCGCTCGCGTTAAAAAGAGACAAAAAGTAGCCTATGTTACTCTCCATCCCTTCAACTATCTCCACTTAAAAAATCACGTCAATTCGTCGCTCCGTTTTGTCGTGAAAGAAAGACAAACATACAGACACTTTCCCATTTATAATATTAGTATGGATTTTCTCTTGATGCTTAAAGAATAATTCAGGCGCCTGGTGATTATTTAGAGCAAAAGCGATTATGTACAATTCTATTGTTTTTATTCTAATAAATGGCTGAATAAATATCGATGAATTTTGATAGGTATAGAAATAGTTTAAAAATTGATGAAAAACTAGGTCACTTTATAATTCTCGACAGTTAATAGTTTAAAAAAAAACACTAACCTACATTCTAATAGAATACAAAATCGTGGCCAAAAATCCTCAATAAAGACGAATTCCCAATACAAAATACAAAAACGTAGTAACACTCCGCAATCCTCTGCACAACCAAGCACTACAGAGTTATAAAAGAAAAAGATAAAACGGAAGGTTAGCAAAGTGCAAAGATATCAGTGAGTGCAAGCAGAGGAACGTTAGTGCACAGTGAGTGACTCGTGAACAAATAAATCGCATTTGTGCCTCTGACCGTTTCCTCAACTACACTCAATTAGGTTAGTTGGCTGGTGCAAGTTGTGAGGGGTAGCGGGGTTTCAATTTCTTAAAAAATCTAAAACAAGGAAAATCATCTCTGTTTTGCCGATTTCAGTCGGATTTGCTTCTGTCTTATCCGAAGATCTCCGCCAGCAATCTTCGATAGTTGGATAATTCGCCGTGAGTAACAATTCGATTGTTTTTATTCTAATAAATCGCTAAATAACTAACAGTAGAGTGTCGTGATGGCCCAGTGGATAAGGCGCCCGCCTCTCGTGTAAGAGGTTGTGGGTTCGAATCCGGGCAAGTACCAATGTGACTTTTTCAATTCATATGTACTTTCTAAAGTTTATCTTAGACATCACTGACATCCCGTGCCTCGGAAAGCACGTAAAGCCGTTGGTCCCGGTTGTCATTCGTAGAACTTTGACAGTCGTTACTGGTTAGCCAGAAACTCTGACCAGTCTAACCATGAGGTATCGTGTTGCCCAGTTACTGGGTTGTGGAGGTCAGATAGGCAGTCGCTCCACGTAAAACACCGGTATTGAGCTAAATCCGGTTAGGCTGGCAGCCGACCCCAACACGGTTGGGAAAAGGCTAGGGAGATGATGAAATCGCTAAATAACTAACAATGAATTCTGATAGTATAGAAATAGTTTAAAACTACACTCGCGAGCAACCAAATCGACTCAAGATTTCATTGCGCACACATGCATCAATTTTACAAAAACTATACACGGTATTTATGACAGCAATATGTCATTTGAAAGCTTTAGATGTCAGCTTTCAAATGCGCATCAATACCCTTAACAAAAAGAACCCCTATTCACTTACGCAATTTAATTCGCTCAATTACAGTCAATTTGTTCAATAGCCTACCCACGACTTGCGCTAATTACCCTGCTATAAAAGCCCCCCGCAACTCGCTACCCTCATCAGTCGCTATCACAAGTTGACAGGTACACATCTCCGTAAATTACATTCATTGTTTGTACAAGAACATGGATACCACACCTGAAGAAGCCGCTCAAGCTGTTGCCCTGTTGCAACAAGGGCTTAGTCAGCGAGCAGTGGCTACCCAACTTCACTTGAGCCAGTCTGCTGTATCCAAGATATACAGACGATATCAAGACACAGGTGCCTTTACTCGGAGACCTAGGACCAGCCGCCACCGATGCCCATCCGAAAGAGACGACCGTTTCATAGTGTCAACCTCGTTGCGCAATCGCCATGTAACAGGTGTTGATATGCAACAAGAACTGAGAGGTGTACGAGGGGTGGCTGTTAGCGAGTGGACAGTAAGAAGACGCTTGAAGGAAGCCAACTTAACTCCAAAAAGGCCTGCGACAGGCCCCAAATTGACTGCTGGTCACCGACAAGCGCGGCTGCAGTTTGCTCGAAAACATGTCGATTAGGACATAGCGCAATAGCGGTCAGTCTTGTTCACTGACGAGTGCAGAATGTGTCTACATGGAAGTGACAGAGGAGGCCGGGTCTACAGACGTCCGGATGAACGATTTGCACAATGTTGTTTCGCTGATACAGTTGCATACAGAGGAGGTTCTTGCATGATGTGGGCTGGGATCTCCTTAAAAGGAAAAACCGAGCTTGTTTTTGTGCCTGGGGGAGGCCTTGGGGGCGGGCTAACGGCTAATCGGTATTTATCACCGACATATTGCAGGACCATGTTATTCCCTACGCAGGGTTTATTGGCGAAGACTTTGTTTTAATGCACGACAACGCCCGTTATCTCACGTCGCGGATCACTCGACAGTTTCTGGAAGAAGTCGAAATACGCACAACGGACTGGCCTGCGCTCAGTCCTGACATGAATCCCATTGAGCACTTATGGGATGAGCTCAAACGAAGAGTACGGGCTAGAAATCCAGTACCTTCAAGCGTGGAAGAACTTAAAACAGCGTTATTAGAGGAGTGGCGCGGCATTCCTCAAGAGACCGTCAAAAAATTAATAAGGTCGATGAAAATCAGGCTGCAGGTTGTAATTAGAGCTAGGGGAGGCAATACCAAATATTGATTAAATAACTTTTTTTATGTTTTTCCAAAATTTTTTGTTTTATTTGTAAAACACCAGACCCCAGCCCTTTGTCCTAAATTTCCCTTTTTGCCTACACTTACATTTAGACATTATTAATTTTAAAAATTATAGATGGATGTCAATAATAATGACACCAAATTAAAGTTGACATCTTAGGCATTCAAATGGCATATTGCTGTCATGAATACCACGTGTAGATTTTGTAAAATTGATGCATGTGTGCGCAATGAAAGCTTGAGTCGATTTGGTTGCTCGCGAGTGTAGATGGAAAACAAAGTCGCTATATAATACTCGACGTGTTAATCCCTCAAATGTTAGTTTACAAAAACAATAACCATCATTCTAATAGAATACAAAGTTGTACCCAAATTTTTTTATGAAATTATTTAAGTTGACGAACATTGGTGAGGAATGGAAATATTTAGACAGTTGTGGCATAACCACATACGATTATTCCTAATGTCTCACCTGATCACGGACATCGGGAATCAACCTATTTCAGTCGAACGTAGTTCTCATTCAAAGACTGTCAGACCTCGATCAAAGTTCTTCAAACCGCCGATTCATCGTGCAATAGTGCTTCCTGGATTACACTAATTATTATTGAAATGTAATTATGTGTGAAATTACTAGAATGAATAAGATAATAAATCAACTAGGATATTAAAGGAACTCTGACAGTAGCGTTAGTAGTAGTAGTAGTAGAAAATTTTAATTAAGGGGAATCGTTTGTTTTGATATGGGCATGTATAGAAGAGAATGATGAGAATCTGAGAATTTTATTATGTATGTATGTATATTAAGGTAGAGGCATGGAGGGGAAGAGAAAAGCCTAGGAAAATATGAATGGATTGAGTGAATAAAAAGGAGATAGGATAGGAGTGAGTTTCAGCATGTCGGTTGACACGACGACTTAGAAGACTGGGATAAAGGCAGGATGATGATGTCTTGCTTTCAATTAAGCAGTGATCAACTCTTTTTCTAAAACATTTCATTTTCATTATGAATTAAATATGTTTGAGGGATTCTACCTAAGTTCATGAATTGCACCACCTACCACGCTCAAACGAACGCGGCAAAATAGTTCGCCATCCATTGCGGGCGAATAGAGAAAACTGGTATAAATGAATTAAGATTTTAACTCCACCGTACGACCGACTGAATTAGCCTTATTCTGTTGCGCACGTCTCACTAAATAGTTACATTTTAGTTTCATTAAATGTTAGAAAAGTGAACATTTTATTACGTAGTTTAAATTATTGTGTGAAAATGTACTAGTATCATATTGTGGTAAAATGTGAGTAACTTATAAGGCAGAGATAATAAACTTATGTGCTAAGCGTGAGTAATAGAAATTTACTATAGTATACATGCGATGGCTATATAGGGGTGGACAATGGCTAAGAAAATATATGTGCTGTGTAGCGTTATGCGATATGAAAGAATATGTGCGATATGAAAGAATTTTTGGTGAGTGAGAAATCATCCAATGACTGCTCCCGTCCTGGGTGCGGCGGGAGGGCGTGTCAGACTCTTACTGACTAAAACCCACTCATGTTCCTTCGATTGCCCTTTATGTTCCAGGGTCACGGTAACTATTATAAACATTCCGCAACCTGGCAGGCGTTGGCCCTGTTGGGCCCCTTCCTGTGAAATATGTGAAAAAAAATATATATATATATGTGCTATGTAGTGTATGTTTTTGGAGTAACATAAAAAAAGTAGTAGACAAAAGAAGTATAGTACAAATCTACATTTATAAAATGGCAAACTGACTAACTGATGTTGATATTATTATCAACGCTCAGTCCCAAGCCCCAACCACTGGTTTTAGAGATATAAAACTTTGTGAAGAATAAGTACTTATCTACTAAGAAAGGGTTTTTGGAAATTTAAGGAAAGGGGTAAACTAGTGGATGGAAAATCCAAGCAGGCGAAGCTGCGGGCGACAGCCAGTATTATATTATGTAACCAGTCCTTCTATGTTTCGCTCCAAAGAATGTCCTGGTAATAGGTAGTAGAAATATCGCGCGGGTTTCACTGAGGTATTCAGTATATGAAATTTTGGTGGTTTCACGGCTAGAGTGAAATAGTTTATACTGTGGAATCTGATGGTAGGCGGGATCATTTTGCATGTTTAGCAGGACATATTTTGTGTAGTAAAATCAGCTTTGTAGTGGACAGTAATAGGAGTCTAAATTAAAACGCAGTAATAAAAGTCGTGAGTCCTAGATAGATAAACTTTAATATATATCCTAACGAATCGTCGCTAGATCCAAACTCAGTTGCATCGTTTCTCCGACGACAGTCGTCGAGCTTCATTGTCTCGACCCTTTTCTGGTGGACACCACTGTTGATATTTACTTTCAGGAGTTGCAGTGGTTGAGAATATTGTGGCAGGTAATCGTATCGTAAGATACAAAATGTTTAAAAATGACTTTTTCAAAAACCCTATTGTTATGAATACAAATGTCTTGCGCTTTTAGCACATGGATAACTTTTAGTACGTGTATCTTCCTTTTTTGTAATGTTAATGTTTATGATTACATAAGTTCGCGAATATTCGACAATTTCACTATTCATAAGACCGCCACATAAAGGAGTACTAACGCTTTATTGTCGTTCTATTGTTTTTATCTACAATACGCCACGTGAACGCAGAATCCTTGTAAACTTATTTTGCAAAATAACAATTACAAGTTTTTGTCGAATCATGCGCAGTGTAGGGTTCTACTGTAAATCTCATTCCTCTGCTCTTCTTTCTCATTCCTTCTCCAACTTCTGGTTAAATACATAGTTACTACTCGAACTTGGTTGATCGTTAAAACCAATACTTTCTCTGCTTTTAATACCCCTTAAAACATTGATAACACTGGCTTGGTATTCTAAAATTTGATCATCGTTAAGTAAAACTAATGTAGGCATTAAGCTTTTAAAAAATGCTAAATGGCGATCGTCTTGAGGTGTTTCATGAGGTTTGTTCATTTCTTTCAATCTATCGTCTATGTAAGTTTTAATTTTCGCATCAATTACATCATCTGGTACGCAGAAATTATTCTGTTTTTCCAATGGTTTCTCTATGTCTGTGTTTGTTTCCTGGTTGCTAACTGGAGCAATTACTTCTTCCTTTATATCGATGTCTGGTTCAATGCTTTCAATTTTAATAACAGTATTAAAATCTTCTTCACTTTCTTCGATTGTTTCTATTTCATTTTCTTCGCTTTCTTCTTCTTCAGTATCTGATGATTCGGCTACACGTCTCTGTCGTCGTCTTTCTGGAGCTTTTGGTAGTTTTCTCAGGAATAACATTTCGTCATGGTACTTATAAGGTTTTACAAATACTCCTTTAATTTTTCCATTTGCTCTGGCCTTTAGACTCCTTTTCCAAGTTACTTTGATGTGTCTCCAGATTTTGAGGATGGCTTGATCTGCAAAGATATATTTACCTAAATACACAAATACTCATAAATATAATATATTACATATAAAGTAAAACTTAAAACAGTATTTTTTTACGACTTCGTAGGCTTCCATGATAACCGACAATGCTGCCGATTCTGTTATTCACAAACTAGCTTAATTTGAGGCAAGCGCATCTTTCTCTTTCCATTTCATTAAGAAAATGATAGAAGATAAAATTTTAATTAAGTCCTGTCAACAATTGTGAACTTTAAACACTCCATAGATAATTTAAACGCGATTAAAAATATGTAAAAAGACGCCAATTTTCTTTAGGCGCTGTCTAATTATCAAGAAGGATGCACTTAACTTAAATTTGATTAGTTTGTGAACAAGAGAATCAGCACCATTAATTAACAAACGAAGTCTAGAAATAATCTGTCTTGTGGACGCCGAGAATCAAAAATCCAATCACAAAATGTGCATTGTGCCTGTGATATTATCAAGCTGTACAAAAGGATTAGATAATATCACTTCGATATTATCAATCCATCGACCGTAGTAACGTTGAAATCCGACTGTAAGTACATAAACAAGGCGAAAAGGCTTCTAGAGTTAACAGTATTGTTCATTATTTTTTTGATTTTAACTCGCTTTATTTATGACTTACACGTAATATAAGTTGTATTAATTAGTAGAAGCAAAAGTGCAAAAAGCTCTTTTACTGGAACGCAATAAAGGCTATTCATGCAAACAAGGACATTTCTGTCTTGTTCTGGCTATTGTGCTCTCACTCAGGGCCGCCCGTCTGCACGTCGCGTAGTGTGAACATTGTGCGTCCTCTGCATTCACAACATAGATAATATCACTGTTGATATAATCACAACTATCGCCGCTAGGTTAATCGACAACGGGTAATATTTCTGTTTATTTTTTCTAAATTATCGTAGAAAATTACTTACAATATTTTTGTTTTT
Source organism: Athetis lepigone (assembly GCA_033675125.1). Taxonomy (NCBI): domain Eukaryota; kingdom Metazoa; phylum Arthropoda; class Insecta; order Lepidoptera; family Noctuidae; genus Athetis; species Athetis lepigone. Next base: position 10,655,066 of record CM066234.1, read on the forward strand.
CTGTTGCATTAAGTTTCGAATAATCATTCTTCAGTAACCTGCAGACTTCTTGCCAAGCCGCCTTCCTCAAAACGCTGCTTCTATTACTGTTCGCAGTTTCGTCCCATAGCGCTGGTCTTTCATTTATTAATTGAATTAATAACAATTTGTCTACGTGTGGGATTGGATCTCGTGTTTCGTGTGACATGGCGGACGTCAGACGTGTGCACTCGTTAAAACATAAATGTGTACTGAGTATCAAGATGGCGGACGGGAGGGAGAGGGACGGTTTTTGGGCATGCGCGTGGAAATTGTCGCGCGTCAAGTTCCAGTGACGAGTTAAGTTATCCTTTTATTACTTTGCTTTCTTTGCGTCTTATTGTGTTTAAGTTGGCTACACTTTTTAACCGACTTCAAAAAGGAGGTTGTTGGCAATTTGTTTGTGTTTTTTTATTGTAGATTTTGTTGCCAGCTGTGTATCGATTTGAATGATTATTTATTTGAAAAAGTACACACCCAAAGTGGTCCCAAAAGTTTTTGCTAAAATCTGACAGACTCCAAAGTTCACAATGAACCTCCTTAAAAAGTAACCTGTATTATAGTTAACATTTCGGTTTTTTATTTATGTATTTCAAGATTTTTTTCGGTTTGTTTCTTAAATAAAAAAAAAACCATTACCATTAGTACTAGTTCACAATGAACCTCCTTAAAAAGTAACCTGTATTATAGTTAACATTTCGGTTTTTTATTTATGTATTTCAAGATTTTTTTCGGTTTGTTTCTTAAATAAAAAAAACCATTACCATTAGTACTTATTATTTATTAAGTAGATTTTAGTTCTAATAGGTGAAAAATTGTTCTAATATTTATTACTTTCTTATCCTCAAATTACTTATTTTTATTTTTCATGTTCTTCATTAGTTTGATAGACAAATTAATTATCCGCAGCGTGACTGCGTAAATGTCGTGATGGCCCAGTGGTTGAGGCGATCTCAGGTCGTAGATTCGATTCTGGGCAAGTACCAATGTGACCTTTTCAATTTATATGTACTTTCTAAAGCATATCTTGGACACTGACAGTCGTTACGGGTAGTCAGAAGCCAGAAAGTCTGACCAGTCTAACCCGGGGTACCGTGTCGCCCGGTAACAGAGTTTTGGAGATTTGATAGGCAGTTGCTTTACCTACATAAAACACTGGTATCCAGCTGAATCCAGTAAGGCTAAAAGCCGAGCCCAAGATGCTAAAAGGCTAGGTAGATGATGAGCGTGCGTGCGGTCTATTATCATTTTAAATAAAACGCTAAATTAAAATAGTAACCCATTTATTAAAAGATTCAAAATCACAATTCTACATAGGTCGCCATATTAGTTATCCCACATCGGTTAAGACCTCTTCTGATCCTGTAAAGAATAAATGTTGTAGCTTTAATCAAGATTTAAAAAGGCGTTTTAGGATAATCACCAACTCTTTATTTTATAACCAACATGGACGAACAAAGACAAACTCTAGTCATAGATAATAACTCTTCAAAACATAGACAATAAAGCCCACCTAACACAACAGAAGTAAAAACATTAACGTTACATTTGATTTGTTAGAAGTTAGGGAGCGAGTCTACTAGAAAACCTAATAAAAAGCTTTTTTTAAAAAAAGATAACCGACTTCAAAAACTAAAAGCTCAAAAATAACTATTTCGGAAGTCGGTGGCAATGGCAACACAAATCGGCCGGCAGAAGAGAAGCCACCGACTTCCGAAATAGTTATTTTTGAGCTTTTAGTTTTTGAAGTCGGTTATCTTTTTTTTAAAAAAGCTTTTTATTTTTTTACTTTTTAGTTAGAGTAGCAGTATCTGACTACGTTTTAGGGTAGCTCTCAAAATAAACTTATAATCTTATAAAATGAAAACGGCACTATGCGCGCAACGTCACAGGATATCCATTAGTGTTATATACTAAAACCTTCCACAGAATGTTACAAAGACTTTTCTGAAAATCGCATCGAAATCGGTATAGCTAAACGCGAGATAATCGCGGTCAAACATACAATCGTCTTTGAAAATCTACAATCCAAGAAAGCAAAACGCGATCTATGCGGGCAACGTCACGGGATATCCATTAGTGTTATATACTAAAACCTTCCCCAGAATGTAACAAACACTTTGCTGAAAACCGCATCAAAATCGGTTCAGCCAAACGCGAGATAATCGCGGACAAACATACATACATACATACATACATACAGGTCGAACAGAGAACCTACTTTTTTTTGAAGTCGGTTAAAAATAATAGAATTCTGTCACTTGAAATTCGAACCCATCATGCTCAGCAGTATATTAGCGGCCATTAAATATCACGTGGGGCTAATGGCCAAACTTTTTTTTATAATAACAAGTTAAAATTCTTGTTATAAAAAAAAACTTGAAAAATATTTCTTTATTATTATGATAGACCTTATTAGTTACAAATACCTTAGTAGTTACAAAGTTCTTGGTGAAGAAGTACGTCCGGCAGTACTACCAGTATAATTAATTATTTATGTCGAATATAATGATGTGTATTAATATATTTATTAGATTAAGTTGTATCTCCCACAAACCTGATATAGCCGTCTTCTCCCCAGTTCTTGCCCCACCAATTGAGGAGGATCCAGTACTCCTGCGTGTAGCCAACCAATAACATCGCGTGGTTCAGGATCCAAGATGTGCAGAACAGGTCGTCGTAGATACCGCTCCTGGTTGAGAAACAGAAAGTATGGCAAATCTTCATTTAGTTATGTTTCTACAAATCCGTTGGTCCCGGTTGCCATTTGTAAAACTTTGACAGTCGTTACGGAAGGTCACTGTGGTCAGAAGCCAAAAAGTCTGACAATTTTTCTAACCAAGGGATATCATATTACCCAATAACTAAGTACAACACTGTGTCCTGTCACAATATCATTTTATCTCATCTGCTCTGCTGCTTTTTTACTTTATGTAAGTTTTATGGTAGTTATGTTTACCTATGTTATTTAGCTTGTACTTATAATTGTAGCTTTAAGTGTGGTGGTGTCTTAATGCACCTAATAAATGGTTTATCTAACTATCTATCTAAGTGTGCAGAGTCACTTTCTTTAAATTTGTAGAACAGTGGTATTCTGCATACAAGCTGTACACGGTTACACTGCAAGTAAGTACATCCTTGTTGGGAACTTGTTGGGAAAAGGTTAAAGTGATGACTATAAAATTGTGAGTGGCAAAGAATTTTTCAAAAAGTCATTTGAGTCATTCATTATCCAACGAGCCCCAGTGTAATGCACCAAGCAGCCGTACCCTGCTACGCCAGCCACTGGCATACATGGCTTCTGGGCCCTGGTATAAGCCATCAACACCAAGACTGGCCCCTTTCATCAAGTTATCCGACTCAGTTCAAAAATGACTAATAACAATTTTGTTAAAGTGTATTGTATTGTACTCACTAATGTATTGTACTAGTGTTTTTGCATGCATTCAACATTATTCTGTATTTCTCGTTTACTTTTATTTTTATATTATTTGCTTTTTAATGTATAACTGCGTAACGATTGATTTTTTTGTCACTATATTCCCTGTAATTTTACACACTACACAGCACTACTCAAACTTGGATGCTAGCTGCATACTTAACTTTATTAAGCTATACGACACACCAGAACATGTCAGATTTATCCATATTTCTCCACTATTCATCACTGTTTTGTACTCCTTTTATACGCAACACGTTTTGATTACTGTGCTACAATTTTATGACTTCGTTTCATCTTTTAAAATTAATATTCGATATCTTAGATGACATCCAATCAGACCTTGACAGCATCTCGGTGGCCGACTCTGCTACCTGTATGATTGAGGACTGTGGGAAAATTGCTAGTTTGCACAATAAGGCGCTCACAGTTTTTTGTCAAAATATACGAAGTATATTTAAGAACTTCAATGGACTGACAACGCTTTTGGAAAGAAGTGAAACTCTCTGGGATATGATAATTCTGACCGAGGCTTGGCTTTACACTTCTCCCCCCCTGCCCTCAATCCATGACTATTTCTGTGTCGCTACTAAACAACATTATTCTCAAAACGAAGGGGTAGTTGTATATTTTCGTTCCCATCTCCAAATTTCTGCTACCGAACCCCTCGTTCAAGATGCTAACTGTTTATTGTTACGACTAAACAGTGACACCGTTGTGATAGCAATTTACCGTCCACCCGCTGTCCGTAACATCACGGCCTTCGTTAACTCTCTAGACGAACTATTAAAATCTGTGTCTTCCTATAGCAACATATTATTAACCGGCGATATTAACATTAACATCCTAGATACCAGAGACTCGCATGCTACTGAATATCTGACGATGCTCGCTTTTCACGGAATGCTTCCAGCACATACACTTCCCACGCGACAAAATACTTCCTGTCTCGACCATCTCATCTTAAAAACAAGAAAGCCTGCTTTTTGTTTCGTCGCAAATACTTCTCTCACGGATCATGACACTGTTTTGTTATTCCTCGCTAACTACAATCGCCTCAATTGTTCTCAGCAAAAATCTAGAAAGATCCGGGTTCCCGATTATGGCAAAATTGAATCAGATCTACTTCAGACCACTTTTTCACCTTTATATAGCACCACTGACGTAAATATAGCTACAGATTATTTTATCAAAACTTTAAACCTCATCATAGTTCAAAATTCAATACTTAAAACTGTGCCTAATCGTAAAATAATGAGTAAGCCGTGGATGACCCCTGGTCTACTTAGATGCCTCCGTAATCGGGATAACATGCATACAAAATTGAAAAAAAATCCCGATAATGAAATTTTACTGACTACATTTAAAAGATATAGAAACTATTGTTCAAAAATACTGAAAAATACTAAAGCTAACTATGATAAAAAATTAATAAATAATTCACAAAATAATAGTAAAAAGCTCTGGACGGCAATTAAATCTATTACCCACACCGTAAAAACTCAAACTCAGGCTAATGCCCTTCTTCTACCATCCGATCCAAAACGCTCCGTTAATGAAGTTAACTCTTACTTTGCCAATATCGGAAGCCAATTGGCTGAGAACATATCTGGCCCTACTTGCTTACCTAGTCTAACAGAAGACCTCCCAGCATATCATAACTCCTTTGTCCTACTTGAAACGGACGAATCTGAGTTAGAAATATTAATTGAAAGACTTAGAAGTGATTGTGCTGTAGGTTCGGATGGCATATCAGGCACATTTTTAAAGAAATTTAAAAGTCTTCTCGTTCCACATCTTAACCACATCTTTAATCTTGCATTTACCTCTGGCGTCTTCCCGAATGCTCTAAAGCTTGCTGTTGTACATCCAGTACATAAAGGTGGGGATAGAGATCGACCAAACAATTATAGGCCTATCTCGATTTTACCCACGCTTTCGAAATTGCTGGAGAGGCTCATGAGTAACCGCCTTGTGCGATATCTTGAGCAGAATCATCTTCTCTCTTCTTCCCAATATGGTTTTCGTTCCGGACTTTCGACAGATAAGGCTGTGCTAGATCTTACCAATAATATTGTCTCAAACCTGAATAATAAGCAGAAAGTGATTGGGGTTTTTTTAGATCTAGCAAAAGCCTTCGATACGATATCTGTCACAACTCTTATAGCCAAATTGGAAAGGATCGGAGTTCGAGGATTACAGCTGGCACTCTTTGCGAGTTACCTTACTGATAGACGACAGTGCGTTCGGATTGGAGAATGGACAAGCAGTGAACTTCCTATATCCTACGGGGTCCCTCAGGGCAGTATTCTTGGGCCGATCCTTTTTCTCATTTATATTAATGACCTCTGCTGTTTCACATTACCCAATACATCCATCTTCACATATGCCGATGATACTGCCCTGCTGTTTCACGGAGACTCTTGGGATCTGGCGTTTCAGTATGCTCAGACCGGACTCAATATCATCACAAACTGGTTAGCTCAGAACCTCCTTACACTAAATGTTGAGAAAACAAAATATTTGGTCTTTTCTCTATCTGCCGCTGGGAAACCGCTTTCTTCTTCACACTCACTAATAGCTCACTCCTGCTCCATGCGTCATCAAAGGGTATGTAACTGCCCTAGTCTTTCTCGTGTCAATTGTATAAAATATCTTGGAGTCCACATCGATGACTGTTTGTCTTTTGGTTCACATATTGATGCACTCACTTCACGGTTACGCAGGTTGATATATATTTTTAAGTCTCTCCGTCACGTTGCTGATACCGGGGTAATTCGACTTGTTTATTTGGCTCTCTGTCAATCAGTAATACAATACTGTATAGTTGCTTGGGGAGGAACGACAAAGACCCACATGTTGAAGTTGGAGCGTGCGCAGAGGGCTCTCCTGAAGGTTGGTTGGCGGCTTCCCTACCGCTTCCCTACCTCTGAGTTATACACTAAATGCATGGTTCTGTCTGTGCGTAAATTATTTCTACTTAACTTATTATTAACTGTTCACGCTCAAACTCCCTACGAACCTTCCAAATTTAGCTCCCAACGACGAAAACACATTGTATGTCCTTATTTCCACACACAATGCCGCTCAACGCAACGTAGCTTCCTTTTCCTCGGCAGTCATGTCTATAACCAGGTCAATAAAATATTAAAGATTTATCATTTGAACAAATCTAGCTGTAAAAAAGCAATTACGAACTGGCTCCTACAACTGGATTATGCAGAAACTGAAAAAATTATTACCATATCCAATTAAACAGTGAAATATTGTACATTCTCACACAGATAGCGTCCCTCTTTAATTCACACACACATTCACTCACGCACAAACACACACACATTTACACACACACATACACTCACGAATATGTAGATGTACACTCCTCGTCCTTTGCGCGGACGCTAGGGCATTAGTACCTACATATATACCTCTTCACTCCTCACTCACGAACACTACACTCGCCAAATTTTAGTTACATGTCTAAGATGATTTACTTGTTTTCATATCTTCTCTCGACACCTGAAATTACTTGTTTATTTATGTAGTACGTAAGTGCAATCATAACTGTGATTTTGAAGACGGGAGCCTGGAGTTCTGTAACACAGGTCTTGAGCCCAGTATAGACTCCAGCTCTCAAAAAAGATTGATGCAATTTGAACAGACTTTTGTATTATTATAAATAACTTTGTACCCTTTTTTGAGAGAAATAAATAAATATTATTATATTATATTATTATTATCAGGGGGCCCATGGAAGCGCTACTAATTACATTAGTCACTTACTTATATTATTTACCTGTATAGTTGAAAGGTGAACGGCGCAGCGTTAACGGCCACGGCTAGAGGCCCAATAGTGGCCAGGCTCTTCTCTATAGCCGCCTCGTTGCCAACAGGTAAGGTCGCCCATCTCCTAGCACGAACTCTTACAAGGTTCTTATTGTATTTGCAGCTGCTATCCTGGGTAATTAAATAAATAAATAAATAAATATCCTGGGACATCTTACACACGGCTATCTGATCCCAAGCTAAGCAGAGCTTGTGTTATGGTAATCAGACAACTGATATACATACTTATATAATTTTAAAATTTAAATACATACATATTATAGATAAATAACACCCAGACACAGAACAAACAATTATGCTCATCACACAAAGTTTGTTCTGGGTGGGAATCGAACCCACGACCTCTGGCTTAGCAGTCAGGGTCACTGACCACTAGACCAACAGGCCCGTCATTCGTCAATTATCAAGTAATTATTGAGCAGATTATTACATTGATTAGAAGCTGGTTGCTGCTACGTCTACCATTAAACGTAACCACCAAGCATTCGCTGAAATTAAATTCAAATTTCGGATTTAATCTATTTCAACGGTAGAGACTATAACAATTTTTTAGATTATCGTATCCCGAAACGGTTAGTAATTTGTATTAGTGTTAGTAGTTAATAGCCTCCACTCCACTGTCCGTCTGTCTTTCAGCGGATCTATCAAATGAGTGCATGGCTGCTATGGTATTTCTATTGTGTCACGAATCACGTCTGTTCGAAGGTTTAAATAGATAGGTAAAGTTTAAAATACGAGCTGTATTTTTCTATGTATTATGTTAGATAAAATACGGAACTAAAATCGATTTTTAATATTGTATGGTGGTACGGACTTCCTCAGTTTGCTGGTCCGAGTCATACTTAGCTGTTTTTTGGAAATATACCACAATAAAAACAATACCTTCCCGATATAAGGGTACTGGGACTCCGTGATGAGTCCGTCCCTGGCCGCATAGCGGAGCGCAGCGCGCAGGGACCCGCCGTCGCAGCCCGCGTTACCGTCCTTGTAACTACAGTCCAGTATCTGCTGGGGACTAGACATGCAAATTCTTAACTTTTCTTGCTATAGAAAAGTTAAGAATTTGAATTTCAAAGATTTCAAACACCCCTGCTAAAGCTGGACAGGGTAAATAGTAAAGTATACTCGTATATTTTTTTAAGATTTCAACGTTTTCGGCAATGGAGCTAGTTTACTTACAGGATTACTCATTCGAGTACTTAGGTATTGCCGTATTGCATTAAGAGTTATAGAGAACATTTAAAAATAAGTGGTGCGTCTAAAAACTTCGTTTACATAAAAACAGTGTAGCGTGTTTCATTAGAGACTTCTATATATTTGTTGGATTCTTTGACTAGGATAAACATAGAGTCGTTGATGCACTTTACCCCATTTCGCTAGTAGTCCATTGGCATCCAAGACGACGAATTGAGCGTGAAAATTTTGACACAAAAACAGTAGCTAAAACCTTTCGAAATTCTACGTGCTGTAACAATATGTTGTTACATTGGCAATGTTACAAATGCTGTAATATTACCTGAGTTCTCCCCAAAAGCCGTGTCGTTTATAGAGCTGAGCCTGCAACGCATGCGTCACAGCGAAAGCATAACACGCTCCGCAGTCATGCTGTTCCTCCAGTTTAGGCTTGAAGCCATGTCTGCGCCAGTCGACCTGTTAATAGTCTTACATCATCTCCCTAGCCATTTCCCTACAATGTTAGGCTCCCAGTCTTATTACCAGATGCAGTTGAAAACCACTTTTACCTGGAGCTGCCTATCAGACCTCCACTACCCAGTTACTGGAAAACACTAGACTGATTATCAGACTTTCTGGCTTCTGTAACGCCTGTCAAAGGTCAAAGAATGACACTGGGACCAACGGCTTTCTGGTTTGTTAACCTTTCTACGACCAAGAGACAGCCGGCTTTCGGGCTGCTATTGTCTTTCTATTGTGCTTCAAATCACGTGTGTTCGAAGGTTTGAAGCTATTCAGAAGGCAGGTCGACAACAATGATGTTATATTTGGTCGACAATCAGTCTTAGCAAGGTGCGGGTTCACTGGGTGGCGAAAGTGTGATAGGCAGTCGCTTTATATAATCACTGATATTTAGCAGTATCAGTATAAGTTGGAAGGTGAACTGGATCATCGGCCTAATTTATCAGAATTCATTACTCCTTCTGAATGAGTTTAACTCCTGGAAGACTTCATTTTAACATGTACGAGAGTTATTTAGATGCAATTATGATTCTAGTAAATGGTCAAAGTACATTATTTTTAGATATGAAAACTAAATTAATTAGAAATTGGATATGGTAAATTATGTTTTATTTGCTGCAGCACTCACCCAATTGGAGTTCTGTACGTAGTTTGATAATTATTTAGTCCGACAATATGTTGATATCTAATGTTTATCATACGTTTCTTACCGTTTCAGGCACACTGCGATGTACATTCTTGCGGTAAGCAGTCTTATGAGGATCCTCAGCTGGGTCGAACAGTGGAAACGTGTGGAACAACTTCAGAAACTTATTAAAGTATTCTTTGACGTCCTAAAAGTAACAACGAAAACATAAGTGTTGGGCTTAGTGCTAATAAAAGATCGGCCCAAACAAGTATCTTTATCTTTTTTTTTATTAGCGACTTAAACGATTATGGACAAGTAACGTGGCCATAATCGTCTACGTAATGAAGTATTATTTAAATCATATTTTACTTTACTGAGAAGTAGGATTCTCAAAAAACCCTTATTGCGCGCCTAATTTCAAAGACTGTATGCTTTTAAAAGTTGCTGAGTTAATGCGCTCTAAGCGTCGCCAAGGAAGAATCACAATACCTACCAGATTAAAGGGTACCTGAGTACAATATATTGTTCAAACATGCAGAAGGGCACCAGTTCGAGAGATGTCCACGCAGTACGCTAATACTGCCAGTCAAGTTATCCTTTACTTTTATATGTATAGTACGGATACAGAAGATAGATCAAATTATCACTACAAAAGATCACCCGAATATAATGAAGGCATACTGCATTCGTGCTGATTAGCTCCGAGATAGAACTGCTATAAAATTCATGGAGTCAGCATTCAATCGTGATATGATCGTGATAATTAAGCCTATGCAAACTATACTTGGCTTCATTAATATAGAGTACTGAGAGTGTCTGTGGTTATTATGTAAGTAGGTGAGTAGTGCACTAGTGCCTAACGAATATGTGGGTCAATCGAATCGGTTTACAACAAAATTATTACCGATTTACCTACTCAACGATTACAGAGTTGATTACTGCTAGTAAGTTACTTTCAGCCTTTAAACTATAAATATGTAGAAAATGGTAAACTTGATTGTTGATATATTAGTGCACAGCTCAAACCGCTGGTCCTAAAGATAAGAAACTTGTAAGAGTAGGTGGCTACAAAGAAAGGATTTTTGGATATTTCGAACCCTAAAAGGCGAATGAAAGTGGAAAAAAGAAATACGCACGGGCGCAAGCTAGTAGGATAAGTACATTTAAATGATGTCCTGTATGAACACCCACAATTTATATTATACTAGCTTTTGCCCGCGGCTTCGCTCGCGTTAGAAAGAGACAAAAAGTAGCCTATGTTACTCTCCATCCCTTCAACTATCTCCACTTAAAAAATCACGTCAATCCGTCGCTCCGTTTTGCCGTGAAAGAAAGACAAACAGACAGACAGATAGACAGACACACTTTCCCATTTATAATATTATTAAGGATAGCTACTTTGCCAGGGTATACAGGATCTACAGTCACTGTAAAGAGAGCCTGCGGGCGGCGAACCCAGGGCAGTTCGTCGCCCAAGCAGATGCAGGTCTGTGATGGCGGTGCGCATGGTTCAGTGGGCGCCTCTCTTGAAGAATGTCGTTGGACAAGCCGCAAATAGTGAAAGGGCCTGCCAATGGCGGTGTGTTTTACCAGTCGGTAGAGCTGATCATGCGTCAAGCTAATTGCGGGAGTACGGCTCCCGACGTATGGTAGCAGAAGGAATCGTGGGGTGAGTTGGAGGGTATCCACGAGGATTACTCATGGAAAAAAAATGATAACAAAATTTAACCGCCTTAAAAGTCAGAAAAACAACTTAAATTTCGAAAGTCGGAAAATTCTGTTGTTTATTGTTTTACATTGCATAAAAGATAAAAAAGTTGATCTATAAGAGGGTTCTTATAGATCAACTTTTTTATCTTTTATATAGTTTCGAAATTTGAAAAAAACTTTTCAGTACGTTACTTTTCAGTGCGATAACTTTAACCCTCCTGCGACTGAGAACCTCCTTTTTTTCTAAAAAAAAACAGTTAATTTCTTGATAAAAAAGAAGAGAAATAAACGTGACATTACCAGATCTCCAAACAGGTTAAGATGTAGCGAATACGACTGTTTTCCCAGCAGAAAATCGCGGTTATGTTGTGCAACAATATCGAGATTGTTGCGCCACTTCGCAAGCGCTTCTAATTCGTGTTGCAATGACGGGTAAGACTTCTTGTGGACAGACTGAAAAGACAATAGGAAGGGCTTATGTTGGTGTACACTCGCTTCACACTCGTGCTGATTCTCTTTTTCACAAAGTGCATCTTTCTCTTTCCATTACATTAAGATAGAGACAGAAGACAAATACGACACATAGGTCATACAAATATTTGACTCATGCGGGAATCGAACCCCTGACACGATTTTTTTTTTTGGTGAGTGGGAAATCATTCAATTACTGCTCCCGTCCTGGGTTCGGCGGGAGGGCGTGTCAGACTCTTACTGACTAAAACCCACTCATGTTCCTTCGATTGCCCTTTACGTTCCAGGGTCACGGTAACTATTATAAACATTCCGCAACCCCGGCACCCCCTGACACGATGCGCAGCAGCCAATCACTAAACAACTAACACTGGGCCCACTGGGCTATTGTCAAATTCAACCATTGGCAATTTAAATTCAACGCAAAATAAATAAATATAAATATCTTCGGACAACTCACACACGGTTATCTGATCCCAAGCTAAGCAGAGCTTGTGTTATGGTAACCAGACAACTGATATACATTTTATATAATTTGTAAATACATACATATTATAGATAAATTACACCCAGACACAGAACAAACAATCATGCTCATCACACAAAGTTTGTCCTGGGTGGGAATCGAACCCACGAGCTCCGGTACCTATAACAGTCAGGGTCACTAACCACTAGACCAACAGGTCCGTCAAATGTATTTATAAAATGTATTTTTTTGTCTAAGTTTATTAGGAATATGGCACACTACTTGTTCGCATTGACACTAAAACATCTTAAAAACATAAAAAAAAACCTTACCTTATATTCATGCCAATGCCAGTCCGGCAAATCAGTATGTACAATCAGCCCATCAAGTATATGCCTCCTCACATACTCAGCACTTTTGTCCATTGAGCACTGACTTACATTAAATCCCTTTAGAAACTCGCCTAAACCTGGATTATTTTGGACAAATTTAATGGTTTTCGCCACAACACTGTCCGTTTTATCAAAACTGCTACATCTAACGTGTCTTTTGTTTTTGTATTTAATTAGAATTGATTTGATTTTGTCTGTAGTTTCTGTTATATTTAGCCCACTGGTTAGGATGAATTGTAGTAAGAAAATCACTTTGATTATATGCATTTTGTTCCGATATTACTAATTAAAGTTGAATACACTAAAAGTTAAAAATTCTTTCATTTAATTCAGTACATTATTGTGTAGTCTAGTTACAAATACTGTTGTAATATTGTGGTAACTAATTAAAAGAATTTCAGATCAGCAATTACTAAGATATGAGTCATCGAAATATTGTTTATATTCAACGTTCCAGATACAGCAGATAAATTAGCACTTTTTAAGTGAAACTGGACTATGTATGTTACATAATAATTATAACTTAATATTTGTATAAAAAACTTTTTTTATGGTTGTCAATAGTAGCTTTGTGTTCGCAACCACGGCCGCTCAACGCGAAGTTTCGGTTAAGATACCCGGACAGTATTTTTGGTAGTCTAGTTTGAAAGTTGATAGTAGCACGTGCCTCGGAAAGCACGTTAATGTGATAGCTTTTACAGCACTCCCAGACAAAATGTCAAACGTGTATCTTTCGAACATCGAATACTCTCAAAACCGTTAACAATGCAATATGAGATGATTAAGGGCTGATTTTTCAATCATCAGTTAACTTCTATCTGACGAATAAATATGACGGTTTGACATATTTTCTATACAAAAGCTGTCAAAACGTCAAACATATTCTTCAGATAAAAGTTATCTGGTTATTGAAAAATCGGCCCTAAATGTATGAGATTGACAGACTATTCAGCTAAGTCAATACCATACATGTAAAAAAGCATTAAAAAAAACATGAAAACACACAACATTTAACCATCTATTCTATTCTACAGTGCCACTAGTCTAGCAATGCTGATCAAAAGCCCCAAACTTCTGTTTCGTGAGTCGTATCTTACTTTATAGGTTGTCAGGGCTAACTTTATTTTTAGGATAACTTTTAGCTTAAGCATAACGTTATCAAAGGAGTAAGGACGGTAGTGTTGCCAGATATAAATAAAACGAATAAATAGATGTTTTGCCTAGAGAACTGTTTTCTCTGTCACAACAATATACATTCACTGTTATTCATAATTTACAATATATCTTTTATACTATGTATACATATATCAATCGTTCATACTTGTCGGCTAAATGGGTTTTCTATACCATTGTAAATATTATTATGATGTCCAATTTTAAACTTAACTCAAAATTAATTTACTAATATTGCCAAAATATTGATTTGTTGTCTGTAAATAAGTATGTGAAGAATTATGCCTCAAAAGTCCCATAGGGACCAATTTTGTCACAGTGTAAGTGACATATTGGTCTAAATATACAAATTTTGCTAAAAAGCCTTTGTTTCTTATAGTTATAGAAAACCTAAATACCCGAAACACATCACCAATATACAATAAACGCTATGTTAACCGTGAAGGCGCTTCCTTTTAAATCTAAAGTGCTCCTACTAGAAAACATCTTAATAAGTTAATTAACATCAAAGGCTTAGTAAATTAATGTGGCAATGGCGGGCCGTTCACTGTAAAAAGTTCTTAAATACGATTCAAAAAATCATCTTAATGACCTCTGCTGTTTCTCTTGACTGCACGATTATAAGCGCAATGCACTTGCTCAAATCTTAAGATTATTTAAAATAAAATGGGACCCACCCCTTTTATTTTAAATAATCTTAAGATTTACAATATAATTCTGTTTCATATCTTTCCTTAAGCTGCGCTTGCGTTGATTGTGATGCATGGATGAAAAACAAACTCAACTTCTGAAAAGATGCCGATTCCTAGGCTAGCGATATATGAATTAAATAATGAATGATGAAAAAAATAAGTAAATTGGTGAATGATGAATGAAGGATGCTGGCCTAGAACCGATCAGAAAAAAAACAGAATATATATCCCAAACAAAAATGTACCTTAGATCAATAATTTTAAGTAACTTTTTACAGTAAACGAAACGTGTTCTACTATGACTGAATAGTGCACTATACGTAAAGAGTTGTAGAAACTAAAACATACAAAAACCCTTTGAAATGACTCTGATTTATTTAAATTCTATAATAATTACTCTCAGCGACCACAAAATCTATTTTTATATAAAAAAGTCAAGGTTTGTGGCTATCTTAACGTTTTAAGGGTAATTGTACATACAGTGATATCTGCTAGACATATAAACCGGGCAGTGTTGACAAATACTCATAGCCTAATAATACCCGGCCAGTGTATAGAATAGTCAAGTAATTTGGTAACATATAATATAATCATTTAATCAGCGCGTATAAATCATTTTATATGTGAGTATAGAAAAATATTTATTAAAGTTTAATTTTCATTTCAATAAATTGCAGTTTATGTCGGTTTATAAATATAATTAATTTATGTTTTTAAATTTATGTTTTTATTTATTGTTCTATTATATGTTACTAAATGACGTCATCATTGAAAAAATACGGAAGTTCCTTACGAAATCGACACATCTAAGTATGAATATAAAATATTATGTATATGAAAAACACACCCTGTTTTTTTTTGCAAATGAGAACAAGCCGTTTAATATAGATGCAAAAGTTTTTAGTACAATACAATTATACGAAATATGAAAACATACACTGAAATAAAAAAACAGTTACATTTCAGATAAAACAAGCAATAACGTGTCGACTTTTCAATATTTGAAGTGTCTTAGGAATTAATTTATTAATGGAAAAAAATACGTCACACGAATTTCGTGAATTTTGACACCTCGTAAAGACACAGACTTTGCAATTTACACACAAACTGAATAATGAAAAGTTCCAAAATTATATTCAACATAAAACAACAATAAGATTGTAATATTTGACCTTCGTAGCATCTCCATTTATTTCATATAATTGTATTGCACTATTTCTCATAAAAATATAAAATTCATTCTGCATCCATATTAATTTTGATACAACAAAATAACATTGAAAACACGACCTTATCACTACTATCACTAAAAACATAACAAAAAAAATATCCATAATTAGCTAAAGCAATATTTTTTTTCTTTTTGTTGTTTTTTTTTACGTTTATTTTTCAATTCATTTTTATTTACATTTAATATTCGGTGGTTGGTTTTATATCTTCTGTTTTAATGAAAAATAATGTCTTTTTATATAATTTTTCTTTTTTTTATAATTCGATATATAATTCAAGTCGTTTTTACGATAATCAAAAGTCGAGTATTATTAATAATAGTTTAGAAAGTGGATTAAATTTCGAAACAATTACGTCATGTCTCTACAACGCTTATCAAAAGACATAATAGCTTAATCAAATAATAATTAAAAGACACATACACAAACGTGAGAAATCAGATCTTACTCAAAACAAATAGTCAATGGGAAGTCTTGTCAATTTCATAAATACCAATTCACATGTACTTTCTAAATTTATCTTAGACTTAACTTGCATTGGAGAAGCAAAATATGATGAGGAAACGTAAAGTGATCCATGATCACAAGTGCGATATCGCCAATCGGCAACGAATAAGCGTGAAAAGGCCTCTTCTCATTCAGAGAATGCACGACGTAGTCTATTACTGATATAGGAAAAGTTCTTTCCACTCCTTGGCAAAGGTCTCTCTTCATTCCATCCAATAATAATTCCAAGAGCTGGAATTTTTATCATAAAATCAATCAAAAGTCCAAATATGATTGCTTTTCACGAGTGCGCGCCAACCATTGTATTTTAAACCTTATTATGTCACTCATATAAAATCCATAGAATGTGCTCTCGTGACACCAAATTTTTTTTTATATATTTGTAAAAATAGTTTTTCTCCAAATTAATTACTTAATAAAGTAATAAACGTAACAGATTATGACGAGGGTGACATAAATGCAGATAAATGATATAACAAAAAAAAACTATTTGTAATAATTATTCGAGTATCGATCTTTTTATTCATTACGTAATACTTTCTGTAACTTATATATGCAAAATAAACTTTAAAAATTATAATTAAAGAGACTTCCCAATGACCTAAAAACCTCGTTTACCAATAGCAAGCCTACTGAATAAGAAAATACGCTTTAACACTATTGTTATTAAATATAAAATCACATTTTAAACCTGCGTGCACGTTCGAAGTCGCGTGCGCAATGAGAGAAATATTTTGACAAAATTTGGCTATACACCGTGTTAGGGTTAGATAACATATTATCTAAAGACGCGACGGCTCTCAGTTTTAAAAAAGAACACCCAAGCGCTGGCGGTTGCACCGTCACTAACATAGGTAAGTGACCCGGTGCAACCGCCAGCGCTTGGGTGTTCATTTTCTGTCATAGGACAAGAGAGTGAAGTAAGTATGATCCGTTCTTCTTTCAATGGGTGTCTAGCGCGCGTGTCACAATTTATTAATTTTATGAGGCATTTGATAAAAAATTAGGTATTGTTTTTTTTTACATATTTGGAATGAGAGTGGAATACTAAATAGCCTCCTTCAATATGTCCCTCGTCTTACCTAACACAATGTATAAAACACCTTACGACCTCCATAAGCTACCAGTGAACGATAACGGATATTTTTTTTTTGTTTCTAAGGCAGTTATCACTTCACTCAAAGAAGGAATAATTAAAACCAACGAAATACCTAGTGTTTCTCTAATCTTCCTCTTGGCAACAATTAGAGTAGCCATCTTGATTTTTTTGACATTTCTTGTCAGTGCGTACGCGGCTTTTAGGCAGTAAAGAGCTCTTCACTGGGTTATTATTTGTGTGTTTGTTAAATATCAGGTGGAAATTTTGAAAAACCTAAAAGAGAGGCAGTATAATGCCCATTTCATAGTGAGATTTTTTTTATTAGTTACACACATGTAAAATTAATTTGTTAATAATAACAAAGTTTTGTTCCAAAACTATAAAGTCCCAAGTCCATGTACTGTAAAGTAATTTAAACCGTAACCTTAACGCTCTAAGTATCAAAATGCATTATTTTCTAGGCAAACAGTCCAATTTTAGAAACTGAACTGCACTATCTAATTTAAAACATAAAGTTCATTTTTTTTTTCCACCTGATAAATAACTGTTAATAGAAAAAATATTGCACCATTAATAAATAAAGTATTAAACTTATAGTCGTTTAAATTATGTCATTATGTCGTTTCAGTCATGGACTGTCGGTTTTGACAGCAATAAAAATCTACAAGAATAGGTCATAAGTCATAATTATTCCATTGCAAGGCAACATTGATAAATATAAGGATAGCTGTCAGTGAGGTCTTTAGTTCGAAAATGAACTAAAACGCATCACAAATAGAGTTGTATGTACCGCGGCATATTTAATTATCTCGCACTAATAATATTACCAGTAAAAAGCTATAGATGTTAAAAATTAACTATCAGGATATATCATAGAGCAGTATGAGATGTTGTATGTGAGGTTTACCAGTTGGTAGAATCTTAGCCATTTGCAGAGCAATTTCAAAATATCTACATTCTTTTACTTGTAATACCAGGCGGAAATAAAAAAAAATGTCTGTGGACTTTTGCTTGTTACTTTCCATAGAGACCAGCCTACATTTTAGAACAAGCAATTAGCCTCAACTTTCAAATTATCTGACCGCTTCTTTGACTAATCAAAAGTGCCTGTGAATGGTCTAATTCAGACTTTTGGAAAACAGTTACAGATATAAATATTTGTGCATATTACTACTGACCAGTCAGAATATAAAATTATCCAGAATTATGCGTGATACAATATTTTTTCCACACTTAAAAAACATCTCTTTCGTCAGTTGGTGATCGTTCGACCACGACACGTATTGGTCCGTGCTTATATACAATACATATATAAAATATACATCTAAATACGTTCATCTGTCGCACGCACTCTAGTAAACTAATTAATTATAATTATTATTAATATATCATTTTGTGTATCTTAAGGATTTTACCGAGACGCTGCTTAGCCGTCTTCATACCTTTCTTCAGTCTTGCATCTGGAATTTTGTCTGGATATTAGAGAAATAATTTATTTTAATAATTATCATACATATTTACACAAATTATTAAAATGTTGAAGTGAGAGTTTGCGCACTGAATCTGAGTTTAATGAGAATTAAATATTGATTTAAATTCGGACCAAAGGATCAGACGCAGTGCACAAACACTCTGATATAATAAAATTGAAACTTAGGAAGTAAAGATGCAAAAGTCTTAACTGGGGTCGATATGCGTTTTAATATACAGTGTAGAAATTAAAAGCCAATCATTGACTAACGACCAGAAAGACAAAGAAAATGTGATTCAATTGAGAGACCAATATTCAAATGTATATAAATGTTACTAAGTATTTTAATACAAAAAATTCGTCGTCGATCCCTTGAAGCTGATAAAGATTAATTTGTGGATCATTATGTTAAATCAATCAATATGGCATAGTTAATAATAAATAGAAATACTCACTCTTATTATTTGGCGTATTGTGTACAGGCGGCGGCGGCCGTCTGCTTTTTGTCGCTAACACTGCTCGCTTTGCATTGGGCTGTAGATAAAAGATTTTTATTAGTAATGCTTATGTTACTTAAACTAAATTTTTGAGGTAACATTGATCCCACATGAAAACAGCTGCATGAAAAACTGAGATATTCTACATCGCGATATCAAAGTTCTCTGCGACATTGTATAGAATCTTATTTTTAGGCCAGAAACTTAGAAAAATAATTGCTTCATAAAGTTAGATTGCAATTAGAGTAGAGCGGAGACTATAGAATAAACTCAAATTTAAATTGGGCACTGCTTTTTATTATCGTTTGCGAATTGATTGAAATTCAATCATTGAGTATAATGAATCTGAGAAGTCATTTGATGATATTCCAACCTCAAAAAAATAAAATAAAGAAAAGCTACTTTTTATTAACCCACTTTAAAAGCTACTATTATTCTTACAGAGAGATAACTGATAACTAATCGATTAAATTGGAAAATCCTTTTATTTGCGAGATCGACAAGTACTGATTCTACGCGGGCATTCATTATATGCTTTAGTGTACGCCTGTTTGCAGTTAGTCAGTTGCTACACCTCCGTGGACAGTGACACTGACCTGTGTGCGCCGCCCTAGTCGTATGTACCTGTGCGTGCGGCGCTCCTATGTGCGGCTTGTGCGCGCTGTGCTGGGTGTGCTTGTCGTGCCTGTCGCGCTCGGAGGCGGCGTGCAGCGCGGCGCGCACACACTCGCGCCGCCCTAGTCGTATGTACCTGTGCGTGCGGCGCTCCTATGTGCGGCTTGTGCGCGCTGTGCTGGGTGTGCTTGTCGTGCCTGTCGCGCTCGGAGGCGGCGTGCAGCGCGGCGCGCACACACTCGCGCCGCCCTAGTCGTATGTACCTGTGCGTGCGGCGCTCCTATGTGCGGCTTGTGCGCGCTGTGCTGGGTGTGCTTGTCGTGCCTGTCGCGCTCGGAGGCGGCGTGCAGCGCGGCGCGCACACACTCGCGCCGCCCTAGTCGTATGTACCTGTGCGTGCGGCGCTCCTATGTGCGGCTTGTGCGCGCTGTGCTGGGTGTGCTTGTCGTGCCTGTCGCGCTCGGAGGCGGCGTGCAGCGCGGCGCGCACACACTCGCGCCGCCCTAGTCGTATGTACCTGTGCGTGCGGCGCTCCTATGTGCGGCTTGTGCGCGCTGTGCTGGGTGTGCTTGTCGTGCCTGTCGCGCTCGGAGGCGGCGTGCAGCGCGGCGCGCACACACTCGCGCCGCCCTAGTCGTATGTACCTGTGCGTGCGGCGCTCCTATGTGCGGCTTGTGCGCGCTGTGCTGGGTGTGCTTGTCGTGCCTGTCGCGCTCGGAGGCGGCGTGCAGCGCGGCGCGCACACACTCGCGCCGCCCTAGTCGTATGTACCTGTGCGTGCGGCGCTCCTATGTGCGGCTTGTGCGCGCTGTGCTGGGTGTGCTTGTCGTGCCTGTCGCGCTCGGAGGCGGCGTGCAGCGCGGCGCGCACACACTCGCGCCGCCCTAGTCGTATGTACCTGTGCGTGCGGCGCTCCTATGTGCGGCTTGTGCGCGCTGTGCTGGGTGTGCTTGTCGTGCCTGTCGCGCTCGGAGGCGGCGTGCAGCGCGGCGCGCACACACTCGCGCCGCCCTAGTCGTATGTACCTGTGCGTGCGGCGCTCCTATGTGCGGCTTGTGCGCGCTGTGCTGGGTGTGCTTGTCGTGCCTGTCGCGCTCGGAGGCGGCGTGCAGCGCGGCGCGCACACACTCGCGCCGCCCTAGTCGTATGTACCTGTGCGTGCGGCGCTCCTATGTGCGGCTTGTGCGCGCTGTGCTGGGTGTGCTTGTCGTGCCTGTCGCGCTCGGAGGCGGCGTGCAGCGCGGCGCGCACACACTCGCGCCGCCCTAGTCGTATGTACCTGTGCGTGCGGCGCTCCTATGTGCGGCTTGTGCGCGCTGTGCTGGGTGTGCTTGTCGTGCCTGTCGCGCTCGGAGGCGGCGTGCAGCGCGGCGCGCACACACTCGCGCCGCCCTAGTCGTATGTACCTGTGCGTGCGGCGCTCCTATGTGCGGCTTGTGCGCGCTGTGCTGGGTGTGCTTGTCGTGCCTGTCGCGCTCGGAGGCGGCGTGCAGCGCGGCGCGCACACACTCGCGCCGCCCTAGTCGTATGTACCTGTGCGTGCGGCGCTCCTATGTGCGGCTTGTGCGCGCTGTGCTGGGTGTGCTTGTCGTGCCTGTCGCGCTCGGAGGCGGCGTGCAGCGCGGCGCGCACACACTCGCGCCGCCCTAGTCGTATGTACCTGTGCGTGCGGCGCTCCTATGTGCGGCTTGTGCGCGCTGTGCTGGGTGTGCTTGTCGTGCCTGTCGCGCTCGGAGGCGGCGTGCAGCGCGGCGCGCACACACTCGCGCCGCCCTAGTCGTATGTACCTGTGCGTGCGGCGCTCCTATGTGCGGCTTGTGCGCGCTGTGCTGGGTGTGCTTGTCGTGCCTGTCGCGCTCGGAGGCGGCGTGCAGCGCGGCGCGCACACACTCGCGCCGCCCTAGTCGTATGTACCTGTGCGTGCGGCGCTCCTATGTGCGGCTTGTGCGCGCTGTGCTGGGTGTGCTTGTCGTGCCTGTCGCGCTCGGAGGCGGCGTGCAGCGCGGCGCGCACACACTCGCGCCGCCCTAGTCGTATGTACCTGTGCGTGCGGCGCTCCTATGTGCGGCTTGTGCGCGCTGTGCTGGGTGTGCTTGTCGTGCCTGTCGCGCTCGGAGGCGGCGTGCAGCGCGGCGCGCACACACTCGCGCCGCCCTAGTCGTATGTACCTGTGCGTGCGGCGCTCCTATGTGCGGCTTGTGCGCGCTGTGCTGGGTGTGCTTGTCGTGCCTGTCGCGCTCGGAGGCGGCGTGCAGCGCGGCGCGCACACACTCGCGCCGCCCTAGTCGTATGTACCTGTGCGTGCGGCGCTCCTATGTGCGGCTTGTGCGCGCTGTGCTGGGTGTGCTTGTCGTGCCTGTCGCGCTCGGAGGCGGCGTGCAGCGCGGCGCGCACACACTCGCGCCGCCCTAGTCGTATGTACCTGTGCGTGCGGCGCTCCTATGTGCGGCTTGTGCGCGCTGTGCTGGGTGTGCTTGTCGTGCCTGTCGCGCTCGGAGGCGGCGTGCAGCGCGGCGCGCACACACTCGCGCCGCCCTAGTCGTATGTACCTGTGCGTGCGGCGCTCCTATGTGCGGCTTGTGCGCGCTGTGCTGGGTGTGCTTGTCGTGCCTGTCGCGCTCGGAGGCGGCGTGCAGCGCGGCGCGCACACACTCGCGCCGCCCTAGTCGTATGTACCTGTGCGTGCGGCGCTCCTATGTGCGGCTTGTGCGCGCTGTGCTGGGTGTGCTTGTCGTGCCTGTCGCGCTCGGAGGCGGCGTGCAGCGCGGCGCGCACACACTCGCGCCGCCCTAGTCGTATGTACCTGTGCGTGCGGCGCTCCTATGTGCGGCTTGTGCGCGCTGTGCTGGGTGTGCTTGTCGTGCCTGTCGCGCTCGGAGGCGGCGTGCAGCGCGGCGCGCACACACTCGCGCCGCCCTAGTCGTATGTACCTGTGCGTGCGGCGCTCCTATGTGCGGCTTGTGCGCGCTGTGCTGGGTGTGCTTGTCGTGCCTGTCGCGCTCGGAGGCGGCGTGCAGCGCGGCGCGCACACACTCGCGCCGCACGCCCGCGCGCGCCGCAGTGCGCAGGCGCGGCACGAGGCGGCCCAGGCGCGCGCGCGGAGACCACGCCTCGTCCCTAGGGAGGAGACAGGACATGTATAACGGGACGTCTCTCTACGGAAGTTAACTTCACGGGTTCGAGTTGAACAGTATACAGGGTGGAAAGTTTCAACGGGCCCTGGAGGAAAACTTAAGGCGCGGTAAGTAGCTGTGCATCAAATGTGCATAATAGAAATAAGGTCGAAAATATTTTGGCATGTCCGCAAAAATGTAAGTCATTTTGCTGTTTTAATTGAATATTTACAAAAATACAGTTCTGTGTTTTAAATTTTTTTGGTATGTCTTTAGTTTATTAAATTTTCTTTGTTATAGATATAAAAAATATGACGGTTGTCGCTGAAAAAATTGAGAATTTGGAGACGACAACTTTTTTTTCGTGGTCTTTGTGAACATTTTTTATTCGTAGTACTATACCACATTTGTAAATTGTTTTTGTTTAGATCTTTTCTTTATTCATTTGACTACACACTGTATTTTTTCTGGCTTGTGGTATGTACGTTTTACAAGGTGTGTACGCTATGGACAGCGCCTTTATCGTTAAAATAAATAATTTTACTCAAAGGTAACAAGGTAACCTCCCTTTATATTTGAAAAGAAATAAAATGGCATTCATAGTTTTTCTAAGTTTTGCTTAACACACTCGAAATCGAACCGGATAAAATCCGAAAAATTAACACCCTGTATTTTTATCAGACGTTAGGGTTATGGTGCAGTCGTTCAAAAACGTGCAGTCCGATTGCAGTTCAATTGCAGTCGGCGTGCAATCGTGTGAACTGCACACCGACTGCAATCGACCGGCGTGGTTGGTTTGCAGCTCTATTGCAGTCGTGTCAACTGCATTCAAACTGCAATAATTTGCGGTTGAATTGCACTTGAAATGCGGTCTGTCTGTCTAGAGCCTAAAATGGCGTCGCTCGCGCGATCGCAGATCGTGCGCAGCCTATTCTTTGCCTCGCGAGTGCCGATTGACCACGCGAGCGAACACCTGCGTCGCAGCGGCGGGCCGCGGGGAGGGAGGGGGGAAGGCGAGAGCGAGGCAACCTTGTCGCTAAGCGACGGCGCGGCGCGGGCGCAATGCAATGTTACATTACAACAGTGATTTTTCGTAAAATGTAATTCCCAAAATTTATTGATTTTCAAATACTAATACAAAGATTTTAAATAAAGATGATTTTCAACTACCACTTTAGACTTTTCACGGTCTTCCTTTTATTTGTAACACTATGTTGTTGTAGCTGCGCGTTTTCACTACGTTAAGGGGGGGGGGGGCGACTAAGGGGTTTAGATTACTGTGAAGACACTTTAAATTCATTTTTTCTTAAAAAGCTATAAAAGCGTGTCCTCTCGTAGTCTGTTCAATATGGTGAAGTCGCATTAAATATGGCGGGAACGGAAGTGCTTCTGTCGACGCTAGCGTTCCTGTGTTGTGATTGGCTTGCTGATAGCCGCGGTTTTCAATACAGCCAATCGTAGAGGTTTATTAATGTTGCCACACGTAAGATGTCAATTCTTAACCTTAAGGTGTGCGGCAACAGTTGTTTAGCAAAAAATAATCCTTATGATGAAACCTTTCGATCGGTATGATAAAACTACAGGGTGATTATTTTTTCTCGTGGAACAAGTTCGATCCCTGGCCAAACCATTTAATTATTTAAATATCTATTAACGCAGTTTAAATTGTTTTTAAATTCAAATAATGTCTTTTTTCAGTAAAATGTTCTATCATCAATATTTAAGGTAGTTTCCCTTCATGTGGCAAAGCCGTGGGACGCCCTGTATAGAGCTCTATGTGGCCCATTTTTGTAACCAAAAAACATACTACAAATAAACCAACAACCTGTATAATACACAAATAACTTACTTGTCTCCCTTAGACCGCGTGTCTACCCTGTTGCGAGAGTTTTTTCGTCGCTTTGACGCCGTCCACTCTTCATCCTCATCTGAACTCATCTCTAACGACGGATACACTGCAACAAGAAAACATTATTTCTCATATTTTTTCTATAATATCAGTGGTACAACAGTGCCAATGTAACTTCTGTGTCCGAATACCACGTAATGCTGTTGTTCCCGGTTGTCATTCGTATACTCCATTTATTTATTTGTATAAGGATGAGTTGCCCATTCCAAAATGTTGTTTCGTTTGGAGAAGAATATGCAAGAAAATGCATACTTACTTTACAAACTTTTTACATGGTTAAATGTGAATTAGAATAAATATATTCTCATATGAAGGAAATACACTAAACATAAAAAAAATCCTAAAG
The DNA here is from genome assembly GCA_033675125.1 of Athetis lepigone. NCBI lineage: Eukaryota > Metazoa > Arthropoda > Insecta > Lepidoptera > Noctuidae > Athetis > Athetis lepigone. Next base: position 10,680,382 of record CM066234.1, read on the forward strand.
TTATATGTAGGTGTACTCCTTCATTTACGACCACAGCATTCACAATAGAATAAACTAGCTTTTGCCCGCGACTTCGTCCACGTGGAATGATAGTTCCGGGATGAAAACTATCCTATGTCCTTTCTCGGGTCCCAGACTATATCTGTACCAAATTTCATTCAAATCGGTTTAGTTGTTTAGGCGTGAAGAAGAGACAGACAGACAGAGTTACTTTCGCATTTGTAATATTAGTACGGATTTGATTATCTTAGGTAATTACTTAAGTATCAACAATCTTGACAAGGGTGCAGTTTCTCTTGTTCACAAACTAAATTACATTGGGGTAATGTGCATCTTTATAATGTAATGTGCCTTCTCTGTATGAAAAGAGGCCTTTGCCCTGCAGTAGGACAGTAATAGGCTGGTATTATTAATGTTTCTCTTTTCATTTCATTAAGAAAACGACATAAGATACATATTAGTAAAGTCCTGTCAAATTAGCCAGCGCCTGAAGGAAATCGACGCATTTTGAGTGACCATGTGTTTAATTGCGTCGAAATTATCTATGAAGTGTCTTATATTTCGTCTTCTGTCCTTTTCTTCACGAAATGGAAAGAACTAGATGCACTGAACTTAAAGTAAGTCAAGTTTGTGATCAAGGGAATCGACACCTTTTTATCAAAAAATTGTCTAAAATACTTTCTTGGGGACTGGGAAATCTTTAAATAACTGCTCCCGTCCTGGGTGCGGCGGGAGGGCGTGTCAGACTTTTACTAACTTAAACCCACTCATGTTCCTGCGGTTGCCCTTTATGTTCCAGGTTCACGGTAACTATTATAAACATTCCGCAACCCCGGCAGGCGTTGGCTCTGTTGGGCCGCTTCCCTTTTTTTTTTTTTTATTGGGACAATCCCACCACACTATTCCCAACCACTGCAACTCCTGAAAGCCAGAATCAACAGTGGAGTCCGCCAGAAAAGCGCCGAAGCAATGAAGCTCGACGAGTCCCGGAGAAACGATTCAACTGTCTTGGATCCCGCAACGAAATTAATCAGAAAGAACTGCGGAGGAGTAAGAAAAATAAATATTTCCACTTCCCTCCATAACAAGCAGGAGACAGAACAGAACTAGGCCAATAGGCACAAAGGGGCAATCACAACTGGGAGAAGCCCAGATTGTCTAGCACCACGGAATACAGTTTGTAGTAAAATTGCTGGGTCCTAAAACTGTGAGCTGTTACAATTGATTCCAATAATAGGTATGGCAAAAGCGCTTGAACGCACGGAAATTGGTTTTAGTTTCCACAAGGTCCGCATAGTAAACGACACCAGATGTAACCTGTATACTATCCAACATTATATTGCGCTTATTCTGCCAAAGAACACACTCCCATAAGATGTGATGTGCAGATTGTTCGTATTCACAGCCCAATGCAGAACATTGACACAAAGGCGAAGCAACTAGTTTAAAGGAATATAATTCTAAGGTCACGCTGTGTTACAAAGTTAGTGTCCATGGCCTCCCGCGCGGAGTAGTACATTGCAGCACGTCGCTGCACCTCAAGATCTACTGGAAGCACACCTGCAAGTACCGGTAGGGCCTCAGTACTAACCGTCCTGGGCCGCTTCCCTTGCTGACTTCTCTTTAAGGCGCGCGTGGAACACTAACGCACCGTCGACGCGTCCGCAGACCCGCGCCTACGGTGGCCGGTAGTCGTCTTGCTATTTGTGATGTACAGCCGCTGAGCACTACTCACCGTACTCGTCGTCGCGGTGCACCTCCCTGATGACGTCCTCCTCGGGCTCTGTCTCGGGCGGCGGCTTGTGATGTACTGATGTACTGTCACTGAGCACTACTCACCGTACTCGTCGTCGCGGTGCACCTCCCTGATGACGTCCTCCTCGGGCTCTGTCTCGGGCGGCGGCTTGTGATGTACTGATGTACTGTCACTGAGCACTACTCACCGTACTCGTCGTCGCGGTGCACCTCCCTGATGACGTCCTCCTCGGGCTCTGTCTCGGGCGGCGGCTTGTGATGTACTGATGTACTGTCACTGAGCACTACTCACCGTACTCGTCGTCGCGGTGCACCTCCCTGATGACGTCCTCCTCGGGCTCTGTCTCGGGCGGCGGCTTGTGATGTACTGATGTACTGTCACTGAGCACTACTCACCGTACTCGTCGTCGCGGTGCACCTCCCTGATGACGTCCTCCTCGGGCTCTGTCTCGGGCGGCGGCTTGTGATGTACTGATGTACTGTCACTGAGCACTACTCACCGTACTCGTCGTCGCGGTGCACCTCCCTGATGACGTCCTCCTCGGGCTCTGTCTCGGGCGGCGGCTTGTGATGTACTGATGTACTGTCACTGAGCACTACTCACCGTACTCGTCGTCGCGGTGCACCTCCCTGATGACGTCCTCCTCGGGCTCTGTCTCGGGCGGCGGCTTGTGATGTACTGATGTACTGTCACTGAGCACTACTCACCGTACTCGTCGTCGCGGTGCACCTCCCTGATGACGTCCTCCTCGGGCTCTGTCTCGGGCGGCGGCTTGTGATGTACTGATGTACTGTCACTGAGCACTACTCACCGTACTCGTCGTCGCGGTGCACCTCCCTGATGACGTCCTCCTCGGGCTCTGTCTCGGGCGGCGGCTTGTGATGTACTGATGTACTGTCACTGAGCACTACTCACCGTACTCGTCGTCGCGGTGCACCTCCCTGATGACGTCCTCCTCGGGCTCTGTCTCGGGCGGCGGCTTGCGCGCTCGCTTGTCTGCTCGCGCGGGTGTGGGCGAGTCACTCGCGAGACCGAACGTTCGCGGCGCTGTAAACCGCGAGCTGATGCTGAGCATGCCCGCTACTGCTGCGTCTTCGGGTTCCCTGTGGAAAATAGTTGTAGGTTAATTTATGACATTACTGAAAAATGGGTCAGAACTGTGCTGTATGACTTGTAGGCGATACGGACAATATACGGACATAGATTTATCATTCATTCGTGCATATTTCGCTACCTTAGAGCTCGTAGACAAAACTGCGATGCGAAGTTGCATCGCAAGAACTTTGCAAATTCTCAAAGCGGTTTTGTGTTCAATTAAGAGGCATTTTTTTTTCGTAACACGATTTCTTCGGCAATTGAGTATACACGTTGAAAGCCACGCAGTTTACAGGTTTGCCTAGCTAGCGTCCATTTCCGCATGAGTGAAGCCGAAATTAAAAAATCGTCCGGTAGTAGTACAGAGCCCGCCGCTCACTTATATACGCGTTCTGTTTGATATCTGCTTTCTGTGGCTTGTAAGAAGCGTTACGTTAGATCTCTCATGTGGCTCACCGGTGGGTTACGTGGCTCTAATGCCTCAGTAAAGAAAGGCACACCGGCAATGATATTATAAGTAAAAACGTGTAGATAGTCAGCCAGAGGCACTTTAAAATTTAGCTATTTCACTCCATTGACCGCAGTCGCAAATAATATTTGCCTCTTTTTCACTTGCAATCATGCCGTACTACTTGGTCTCATTGTATTTCTGCATGAGTGTGCCGTGTTTGAAGATAGAATGTCTTCTTATAAGTAACCTATCTACACCTTTTTACTTATAATATCACTAGCTTTTGCCCGCGGCTTCGCTCGCGTTAGAAAGAGACAAATAAACCTCACGGAGCCCGAGACCTTTACAACGAATGCAAAACCGTGGAAATCGGTTCGTGCGTTCTGGAGTTATAGCGTCAGGAACCTATTTTTATATAATAGATCGCACACCGGTGAGCCCCGTGGCCCGGGTGGAATAGGTACTCGATTTTTAGTGTGCCGTTCAAAGCGTTAATGATACTTTTTTATTTGAAAGAGGTCACTACGAAGTGGTTCTTAAATAACTAAAATTCAAACTGACCTTCGAGGATAGACAATAAAATTAGTGTAAAAACGAACAGTTTGCGTTTTCTTTCTTTTTCTTTATTGCACTAAAGTTTTTGGTGAAGTTTATTTGAACACACGTTAGATAAATGATTGCAATTTTCATTGAAGTGTGGTGTGTGACACTGTTTTTGTTGATTTGTTTTTGTTGATTTTGAGAATCCTACCGCCAAAATATAAGACACTAGCTTTTACCCGCGGCTTCGCTCGCGTTAGAAAGAGACAAAAAGTAGCCTATGTTACTCTCAATCCCTTCCACTATCTCCACTTAAAAAATCACGTCAATTCGTCGCTCCGTTTTGCCGTGAAAGAAAGACAAACATACAGACAGACAGACAGACACACTTTCCCATTTATTATATTTATAGTATATAGTATAGTATGGATTTTACAATTCCTCCAAGGGAACAAACAAACCATGTTAGGAACACCCTATTTCTCGCCTATTTGCCATTCTTTATATTTATTACACGACGTGCCATATTATTATCTCATTACGAAACCAAGTTGCGCAATCCGGGTTACACAGTTCACTGGGTGGCGCGAGACACCCGCCATACACTTTGTACTTTACATTCATTTCTATTATGTAGACTCATATTTTTTTTGCATGCCATGGCAAGTGGCAAACATGTTTTTAAGCACATCCTACCTTATTGTATTATCATCCTACATACATGCCCCTGCGTGTGTATGTATGTATACACATGTTTATGGCAAATAAATGATTCTATTATATTTTATTTGTTGTTGGAGCAACCAAGTTGCACAACCTGTTGTCCTAATGAAATACCGATTGTCCACCGCCACGGTCACCGTCACAGTCGGCTAGAACGAGACGGCGGCACCAAAGTGACGGCACATACATTTACTATGCATTTACTATAGCCGCGTGGATACCGCACGTCACGTTAACTTATACACACATCGGCTCGCTGTCACGGGTTGTCCTTCCTCGGCCAGCACAGACGCCTGTATGAGCGACTCGACACAATCCTCATACAACTTTACTATCCGTCTGTCTGTTTGTCTAACAGTCATGTTTATTCACTATGTTTATTATGTGTTACACTACAGATAATTCACGTCTCAGGCACGGGTTATTCTTCCTCGGCCAACACAGACGCCTGTATGAGCGACTCAATACAATCCTCACAAGACTTTACTATCCGTCTGTCTGTATGTCTATTAGTCTGTTAATTTACTATGTTTATTATGTGTTACACTAAATATTTGATTATATACTCACGTCTCAGGCACGGGTTGTTCTTCCTCGGCCAGCACAGTAGATGTTGAAACTTGCTTCCCCTATTTTATCCCTTCACGATTGGAATTTATCTAAATCCTTCCTTAGCGGATGCCTACGTCATAACATCTACCTGCATGCCAAATTTCAGACCGATCCACCCAGTGGTTTGGGTTGTGCGTTGATAGTAAGTTGTCAGTCAGTCACCTTTGAGTTTTATTTATTTAGATGTTTATTATGTAATAAATAATAATAATAAATGTTTATTGGAACCAAAATACAATTTATACAGTATATTGTGGTTACGGTAATAGCTATAATAGTTAAAAATAAACTGTGTTGCAGCTATAAACGCTCACCTCCAAGAGTAGACCAGAGAGTAGAGTACATCAGTGGTCATCATCATGCATATTTAAATGTTTTTAATATACGTATGTGTTTTATGTGAGTGGTTCGTGTGTATTGTGTGGGTGTGTGTGTATTGTGTGAGTGTGTGTGCGTATGTGTGTGTTTGTGAGTTTGTGTGCTTATCTGTGTGTTTGTGATTGTGAGTGTGTGTGCATGTCTGTGGTGAGGAAGTTATGTATTACATTGAATATTTCATTATATACTTACGTTTCAGTTTCAGGCACGGGTTGTTCTTCCTCGGCGAGCACAGACGCCTGTATGAGCGACTCGATACCGTTCGCAGGCGCCGGCCGAGCTACCACCTGCTTGTAGTTGTTGCTGCTTGTTGTTACGTTTGTTGTTGCTAGAATAACAACGGGATGTTAGAAAGCAAATTCATGATTAATTGGTTTCAGTTGCAAGATGATGACGATGATAAAAGGCACTTTAGAATGTTTAATACTTACTTGTGTAACTTATCGCAGAATCTTAAGGAGATCCAGTGAAGCATTAGGGAAAAGTATGATTTTAAAATTAGTAAACATTTATTATTATCTTTAATCTGTGCACGTCTACAGATAATAAAATAATGAAGCACAACTGTGGTTATGATAGTTACCGTGACCCCGGAACATAAGGGCAACCGAAGGAACATGAGTGGGTTTTAGTCAGTAAAAGTCTGACACGCCCTCCCCGCCCCGCCCAGGACGGGAGAAGTCAATTGATGATTTCCCATTCCCAAAAAAAAATGTAAATGACTTATGAAATAGAATGTTGATCAAGTACTTTTTATGAGCTGTCAGAATTTGATTTGTTCATACAATTTGTATAGCAATAGCAACCACTACACAAAATCTATGGACAAAATCGATAACGTCATTAACTAGACTATTTACGGCTATTTATAGCTCATCCAAATTAGCCCAAAAAATAATTTTGACTGGACTATTATTATTGACTTCAAAATGATCAATTGAAAATCAATTTTGATACCTAGTTAATTGAAAAAGAAACTGATTTTAAATGTTAAAATAAACTTTTTTCTTTTTTGGTGAGTTGGATATCCTCCAATGACTTCTCCCGTTTAAGGCGGGGCGGGAGGACGTGTCAGATTTTTACTAACTAAAACCCACTATGTTCTTTTGGTTGCCTTTTAAATTCCGGGGCCACGGTAACTATTAGAACTATTCCGCAACCCCGGCAATCTTTATTTTTAAGTTTAGGCTTGTAACCCTTGGTCAACTCAATGGTATTCAAAACTCACCATTACTGCTGCTCTCATTCCTCCTATACGCGTGTTTATGCTTAGGTTTCCTCGCGCGCGGCGCCGGCGTATCATCGATATACAGGTCGGAGTCTTCGTAGTCGTACGTGTTGGACACCCGCCGTCGTACCGGCCGCTCGGAGCGACGGACCGGAGTCGCCGGCGACTGAGTGTGGGAGACACTTGGCTTTGATTCTTCTACGACCTGGGTGGAAATTATGAGGAAAAGTTATTAGGCTGCTGGCAGAAGAGCAAAAATTTTAGGTGATAAAGAGAGATGCTTTAAACCTGCGAACACACGTGATTCGAGACAGAATAGAAAGACAATAGCCCGACAACCGGCTGTCGCTTGGTCATCGACAGGTTAAAGAAGTTTTTTTTTTTTGGTGAGTGGGAAATCATCAAATGACTGCTCCCGTCCTGGGTGCGGCGGGAGGGCGTGTCAGACTTTTACTGACTAAAACCCACTTATGTTTCTTCGATTGCCCTTTATGTTCCAGGGTCACGGTAACTATAAACATTCCGCAACAGGTTAAAGAACTTCTGGCTACAACTTGTAACGATACATGATACACCTAATACTTTAACGTCAAATCTTTTTCTGTCCCTTTAGAGTGACAAAGACAGCAATACATTTGAGAGCGTTTTAAAATTAAGTGATATTTGAGTATTCGGCCATTAGATATAGTTAACTAGGTGCAGTTCGACCAGATACTGGCTTGTGCAGTTTGGCTTGGTTTTTATCATAATAAGTTTAGGACTTTTGAGAGACGATACCAACATGATCACTTTGTGACACGCACTTCGCGGACACCGTAAGGGCTGCGAACGAAAAATGAATCCCTCGCGCTCAGTCCGCAAGCGACGCATTGCACAAACATGCACAGCCCCCCTAGACAAGTGGCATTTTAGAATAGATAGCGAAATAAAAACGATTGTCAAATGTATGGAGATGTCAAATTGTTTAGCGAAAGCTTATGTCAATTCCATACATTTGCCAATCTATTCGTTTTCGTTTTCTATTCTACAATGCCACTTGGCTAGGCCCTCAGGATCTCTAATATTATAAGGTCACGGGACCTGTCACACATGGCGAAAGGCCTTTTAACCACCAGAGACAGATGACAATCGAAAATGTGCCTAACACACCACAGTAACGATCTGTAACTTTCTATACAAAGCTTGGCGCTGAAGGTACGACTTTGCTGTTTTGACGTAGTGGTTAAAAGGTTAAGCGAATACCGGTATACCCTATCATTCCTATCTCATTAAGTAGACCCGCCTCCTAAAGGAGGACGTTATAATCCGAGACAACTTCTCGAAAATAGGGATGACGACAGTATTAAAAAAATGGCATTCTGTTTAGTCCGTCTGATAGATCGGCCGAAAATACGGGACACGTATTTTTTGCTTGATCAAATTAATAAAAAAATTACAAAGATAAAGAGCAACAAAGTTCCGGAGTGGGGGCTTTTGACGTCACCGTAATGCAAAATTTGTATCTTATTGTGACGTCACGCGCACCCTTCAACGCACTGTATCGTCGTCATTCTTCGTTTACGAGAAAAAAGAAAAAATACGTGGCCAAAATTTTTTTTTAATCTTTCAGACGGACGAGTTACTTTTTTTTTGTCATCTCGCCTATTGCTTAACATAAAGAGCACTCACATAATTGGTAGTAGCAGTATACTGATGCGCGATGGCGGCGTCGTACGACGGCAGCTGATTGTGATGATACTCGCCGTTCACCGTCTCCGGTACTGCCACGTTGCTGTAACTTGCAGTTTGCTGGAAATTGTATGAGGGTTTATTGAGATGCTTCGGAACAAAACGGACTTAGAAATTGATATAAATTGCAAGGTTTCACGACATGATGATGTTGGTTGGTTTTCAATAGTTTCAGCATTTTTATGACAAGTTTTAGACAATATGGCCAGTGGCATCTCTTTTTAAGCTTATTTTCCTACAGCCATTAAAATACAATTAGGTCGACCTTCACGTAAGCATTTATTAAAAATGACAGTTTTCACGTCTTGTTATTTTGACAGTCTCAAACGATTTCAATTTGTCGATAGTACCTGTAATTAATCTGCGACAGAAATAGGTTTAAAATTGGTATGATTTTTCTAGAAAAAGATATATTTCTTAAAGTTGTTTTTAGTCACCTGATGCACACTGGGCAGCTGTTCGTATCGACTGTAGTTGTCGACGCTGGTGTAGGCGACGGGCTGCTGGTAGCTGTACACGGCTGGCTGGTACGAGCCCGGCTTCGCTGATTCTGAGTACTGGTAGTCTTGCTGGATGTCTTCTGCTGAGTACATGCCTGAGGAAGAGATGGGTGTCTTAGCAAAACGACATGTGTAAAAAAATTATTCTGCCCTCGAGTCTTTTTCACAAAGCTTCATTTCTCGGGTTATAAAACTTCATAAATATATATACGTCACATTAGCTAACTTTGACATCCCTTGTAGTCAAGTCCATCAAACAATTTAACTATAAATTGAATTCAAAGAAACTATGAATCAAGCTGAGACCCGCTCCCGAGCGAAGAGTAGGCCCTCTTCGCTCGGGAGCGCGGTACATCGGTTTTGGCCAAACTATAGTGAATATTTTATGCAATGGTTATCAATTCCACGGAATCAATGTCTCCTCTCGCGTAAGAGGTTGTGGGTTCGAAACCGGCAAGTACCAATGTGACATTTTCAATTCATGTATACTTTCAAAAGTAAATTTTGGACATCACTGACATTTTGTGCATCAGAAAGCAGTTGGTCCCGATTGTCATTCGTAGAACTTTGACAGTCGTTACTGGTAGTTAGAAGTCAGAAAGTCTAACCAAGGGGTATCGTGTCGCCCAATTACTGGGTTGTGGAGGTCTGATCGGAAGTCGCTCCACGTAAAATATAGATATATCCAGCTGAATCCGGTAGGAAAAAGGCCATGGAGATAAGGACATTATTAATTCCACTCACCCGGTCCATAATTCATCTCCTGTCCATTATCGTTGGTGAAGAGAATCTGTTCCTCATGGTAGTCGCCTATGTCCTTCTTGGAGATGGTCCACTGAAATTTCCCTAGCCTTTTCCCAACTATGTCGAGGTCGGCTTCCAGCCTAATCGGAAGCTTTACGTGAAGCGTCTGCCTATCAGACCTCCGCAACTCAGTTACTGGGCGATACTATACACTAATTTCTAAGAATTCCACTCACCCGGTCCATAATTCATCTCCTGTCCATCGATCCTGACGTTAGCCTGCAGATTTTCATTGGTGAAGAGAATCTGTTCCTCATGGTAGTCGCCGATGTCCTTCTTGGAGATGGTCCACTGGTGTATCGGCTTCAGAGTGGGCCGGTCTGATCGGATGAGGTGGGACTTAAGGATAGAGTGCTCAGGGAGGGAATATGGAGGGGGAGCGTCCTCGCGAGATGAGGAAGGGGAGTTGCTGTAACAATACATAAATAAATAAATATTTTGGGACAACTTACAAACGGCCATCTATGACTAGACAGAGCAGACACTACAATAACCAGATATAAACAAATAAAAATAAATTATCCAGAACAAACGATACAAATATTTGTACAGCGCGGGACATAAACCCCCAACAGGCAGCTCGGCGGTCAATTGGTCAGTCACTTAATCAACAGCTAGAAATGTCTGTTTTAAATGTTTGACTTGTCACATGTATATTGTTCAACTTGTACCTAAAGTCGACTTGTATTATGTAAATAATTGTAATAGTTACCGTGACCCCGGAGCATTAAGGGCAACCGAAGGAACATGAGTGGGTTTTAGTCAGTCTGACACTCTCCCGCCCCGCCCAGTACGGGAGACGTCATTTGATGATTTCCGACTCCCCAAAAAAAAACAAATTTCTTGATTTGGAAATTATTCATGGAGTTTTTTGTTCATTCTTCTCCTTAGGAACCTACTGTTTTAAATCAAGCAAGCTTCAACCTTTTAACAGACAGTTTTTCTTGAGAATCAAATCTGTTGGTGTACTTTATACCTTTAGTAACAAAAACAGCAACAGATTTGAGGGCGTCTTAAAATTAAGTGACGTTCAATTTTTCCGACATTAGTTCAGTAAATTATTTCAAGTCTTTTTAATAGTAAACGAGCACTTACTTCATCTTAACCTTCAGCGCCGCTTTCTTATCCTGTCGTTCAACAAAGGCCCCGTTCTCTGGGTAAGTGACCTCCTCATAGGTCTGGTACGCGTACCCTTTGTCCGGTATCACCATCTCTTTACCCTCCACCACATACTTCGTGTCTGGGAGACCGTTCGCGAACTTCACATCTTGTGATGTTACGTATCTTTCTTGGTATACCACCTCCTGGGGAGAATGGGAATTAATAAATAATATAATTATCCAAAATGAGTAATTTATAAAAACACTGTATTGAATTAAATTTAAAAAAAAAAGTTTATTTGGATGAGAACAATCACGTGTCTATGTATACATACAGTAAATAAATCTAGTCTCGAATTAAGAAGTTACTATTGCTATTTCAGCTATATAGGACATGCCACATGTGCGTAAAGTGAGTAAAGTTGAAAGGTCTCGCTTAATTCTATAGGCATATCTAGGGGTCAAAATTATTACAAGCCCCACAAGTTTATAAATATGATTTACAAAAATCCTACAGTTGCTGAGCTTTCGCCCGCGGCTTCGCCCCCGTGAATGTCGTTAATTTTAATCTTCCATTCCCATTTCTTTAGGATTGAAATTTCGAATAATCCTTTCTTAGTCTTACTCTTAACAAAGAACACACTAGATTTATGTCTCTATAACCAGCGATTTGGGCTGTGCGTTTCGCATACATATGGATAATGAGTGATGGGTAAATTGCCATTTAATAATTTACCTTATTATCAATAAAGAACTTATCAGCATAGACCTTCTCCTCCACAAACTCTCCGTTCTGCCCCATGTGCATGATCGGCTTCGGCAGCGTCAACTTCAGCGACTTCTTTGAGTTGTTGGCGGCTTTCTTTGACTGCGACTTCGTTGGAGACGAGTGGTTCTTTATCTTCAAGTCCTGGGAAGAGTGTAATGTGTTTTTTTTTTCATTGGATTCTGTGTGTTTGACTTAGATGGTATATTAAAGTTTTAAATACTAGCAACCCGTCTCAACAGAACAACGGGAGAAACAAATCTTTGATAATCTCGGATTTACTTTAGTATAATATGCATGTATTATACACATAAACCTTCATCTTGAAATACTCGAAGTAATAAAAATCTGCATCAAAATCCATTGCGTAGTTTTAAAGATCTAAGCATGCATAGTTGCAGACCGCGGAAAGCGACTTTGTTTTATATTATGTAATTTTATGGGCCTTATTGGGCACGAGAAAATTAGGAGAGAGATGAGGGTTAAAAAGAAATTCAATATTTTTATTAATTATCAGATGTATAAAAAAGTACAAGGTATATTAAAAATGATCGAACCTTTCGACAAAACGCCAGCACGAAAGAAATTTAGGTCAATCCAATTTTTCTTTATTTTAGCCTCCGTAATTTATATTAGAAAAATAAAAATGATACAGTGTTATACTCACCTTGTCTTTATTGGTGGTGGTGGTGGACCGTTTCTCCAAGGTCCTCAGTTCCTTACACAGCTCCCGAACGAGTTGACCAGAGTTCAGACATTTCGGCACATTATCGCGTTTTGCTGTGTCCGTCTGTAATGTGGAATAACAGTGGTTATTTATTTTATATTTCTCGGGATCGAAGACAATTTATTTATTTAATCTTCATGCACAAGCGTACAAGGGCGGACTTAATGCCTTAGGCATTCTCTACCAGTCAACCCAGAGTTACAATTAAATGTTTCTTCGGGACTCGTCGAGCTTCATTGTCTGGCGCTTACCTGGAAGACACCACAGTTAATTCTGGCTTTCAGAAGTTGAAGTGGTTGGAAATAGTATGGCGCGATTGTCCTAAAAAAAAGAGTGGAATGTTCTACATTTTCCGTTGAACCTCCGACCTTCGAAGGAGGAATCAACCTTTTTAGAGCAAGCAACTAGCTTACTTTCTTTCTGTCTAACCAACCAACTTTTTGACAATTCATAAGTACCTGTAAATGGTCTAAGCGCCTGATCATAATCTCTCTGATCTGATCAATAAGATCTGATAAAAATAATTGGCAGATAAATTCATACAAATTCTGTTCCGTTTTTTTTTAACTTATCTGGCAGTTAGACTCTATTTTGAGGTTGTGAAACAGGCCCTAAGTGAAATAAATGCTTCGATTTTGAATTTGACCATATGGGGTTTGCGTGAGGGCTACTAGCAGCGTTGCCAGACGTCCCGATTTTAGTGAGACATCCCGATTTTATGTGTCGGTCGGTCGGTTGAGTAATTACGTTGGAGTAATTACTAAAAAACGCGTGGTCATAAAGGAGGTGTTTCTTTTTCCCTACAACTTTGGCCCAGGCATGTACCTCAATAAAAAAAGTATCAAATTACGTGAATAAAATCGTAGAATCTGGAAAAAAATGTATTGGATTTATTTGCGCATTTGTACCACCTGAAATAATGTCGATCGAAGATGTTAAAAACTTGCAACCCAAGAATTTCAGTCTGGCAATGTCATGATTTTTCCAAAAATACTTTTATTTCACAATTCCTATCATTTTTTGCGTTTGGTTATCTACCGGACAAAAAGACAGAGCTCCAAATCAGGGCCGATAGTTTTCTGCTGTCAGTTGTCATTCAAACAAACAAAAAACATCAGATTAACAGCTGTCAACGCTCTCATGAACGTTTCTTTTTACGCAGTAACGACGCGAGACAGCTTTTTTTCATATTCTTTTATTTCTAAATCTACGTGATATTAAAGGATTTTAAATACTGCTAAAAACACAAATTATTGGGAGGAATTTTATTAGTAATTTGTACCTCGGTACAGGTTTGGGCCAGAAAAGAAACACCTCCTTTATCTTTATACCAAATTCAGTCAAAAAGAGAAGGATCAGTATCACTATATTCTATTTTAGTGAGAAAACACCTTACTATCACTGGAACTGGAACTGAAATTTTGTAATCTATTGATTTTAAAAGAGTGTCCATGGAGTCTCTTGCTCGCTCTTCTCCATGAGGCCTACTCTTTGGAACGAGCAACTAGCTTCATTTTTCTGACAGACTGACCTGACACCTTGACGATTCAAAAGTACCTGTAAATGGTTTATTTGAATAAAATAGTTTTGAGTTTGAACAAAATTTTTCGCGGCCACAATAACTGCTATCATAATTCAATTTAGATGTTACTTTAATTAACCCGGCGTTTTTTTTTACTATGACCCGCTTTCGACAAAAAGTCCCGCTTTTGCCCTTAAAAAGTTTCAAACTATCGTTTTCCAACAAAAAAAATTGGCACGCTGGCTACTGGCTGATAGTCGTTATACTCACACTCTTGAGCGCATGCCACTCCTTGAGCGCGGTGGCGAGGATCTTGATGCCGCGCAGCAACAGCGGCGGCAGCGCGGCCGGGGCTGCCAGCGCATTGCTTTCACTTAGCGTGAACTCTTCGTCCTGCAACAATACATCCCTTTTAGCTACCAGAAGGACTCCTAGATCTGTGTTATTACCTGTCAGTTGTACTGGCAGACAAGAACACGGATCTAGGAGTCCACGGAATCGTAGCTAAACTTGCAAAGGCAAAGGGTTAAAGTATGGTATCATTGTTTTTCTTGAAACTGTTAAGATACTGAATACAATGAAAAGTCGAAGTAAATATGTACACCTGTTTGCAGTGTTCATACAACTCTGTCATTGAAGCGTACACGCAGTACGCTCAGATTTGTAAGTAGCAAGCAAGCGTACACCAAGCGTATAATGATGATTCCGGCGAACAAATGAGACATAGGAATTATGTCGACGACATTATGGCATACGATGAAACTGGGTTTACGAAGCTCCTCCTGAGATGAGAATTCTGCAAAGGGCTTGACTCGGCAAAACGGAAGCGGGGTGAAGCTCCTGCCATAGCGTATTGCAAATAGATGCAGTACACAATCACATAGATTTTTGCAAAACCATTCACAAGGTACACCAAAAACTGATGCTTGATAATTTTAAAGCTTTCAACGGCATTCGAAGTAATGAATTGCAGTGCATACTGTTACTAATTTTTCCTAGCGATTAGATACTCTTTCTCTATATTTTTTGGACAACCTGTCTCAATAATAAAATAAATAAATAATTAAAATACCTGCGTCTCCTCGTTGTGTCGGCGCAGCATAGTGAGCAGATGAGCGCCGGCGTACCAGTGCATCGCCTCGAACAGCGGGTAACGGAACATTGTCGGCGTTTCTACGCGACGCTCTATCTCGTAGATCCTGCGGGAAGAGATAACAAATTAATATAAAAGAATGGCAGACAGAGATAGCATTGAAAAGCCCCTTAAAATGTTTTTCCTTATCCAGATCCTTTTTTAATCTCAGTAAATTGATACAATTTTTATGACCTATCAAAACGCATTTTCTACACAACTATTGTCAGAAGTTGACCATTTATTCACTAAAAATATTGAATTTTGATCTGTAACACTCAAGCGAAACAAACCAGACACAATAAAACCTAGTGGTGCTAGTTAATCAATTATTAAGGCAAAAATACTCACTGCAACTGCATCTCAATAGCATATGAGTGCAGGAAATTCCCTCCAAAGACGAGAGAATCACACGGAGTGAGCACGGCATGGATCCACCCGCTGGGAATGAACAGTGTCTGCGCCGCACTGAGTTCCGCCGTGCCGTACCACTCCACCATGTCGCCGAAGAACCGTTCGTTCTGATTGTTAGCGGCCGACCATTGTTGGTAGAGGGCTAAGTTGGTTGCTGTCGGTGGTATTAGGTAGAATATCTGGAATTTAGAGATTTTGGTTTGAGAAATTGGTTTTATTGTTTACTGAGACATAATTACCATAAATAAAGGATAGGTGTCTACTACAAAGTGGATTGCTTGATTGTTGAGAACCAGCCTCGCTTGTGTCAAAGTAATGCATACTGGTCAGCATCCTTATCGAGTAGGTTGTTTTGTTAGTTATTAACCTGATGTGAGATGCTAATTATTTTGCCAAACTACTGTTTCACATCGTAAGATAAATGCCGCATTAGTCTTCAACTCTTTACTATGTATTTCTACCCAATCTCCCATCTTTTTCTTTTCATTCCATTAGGACAAGACAGATGATACACGTTTGTTTATTAGTTATATACCTAAATTGTCGTTTTTTTAATGGCTATGATTTTAATCGCGTCTAAATTATCTAGCTTAATTGTACAGGACTAAACAAATATTTCATCTCCTGTCCTTTTCTCAATAAAATGGAAAGAAAAAATGCACTGAACTTAAATTTATTTAGCTTTGGGAACAAGGGAATCGGCACCTTTAAGGCCTCTGCCTCGAAACCTGCGGGTAGCGGGGCGGTGGCGGTGGCGGCGCGGTAGCGGGGCGGGCGTCGCTGACCCGTTTTCGAAACTAGCGGGCAGATCACGCGTCACTATAGCCGCGTAGTGTTGTGTTTATGATTGTGTAGTCGAGATATTTGTGTTTTTTCTGAACTGAACAATGGCGGCAACATCTTTTTGATTCTAAGTTAGTTGTACTTGACTTTAGGGTACGTAAAACAAAGAAATGGTAAAAAAGATAGAAATTGTGTTGCACTAATTTAGTATATAATTTGACATCAGTCTCAAATACCTATATAGTTATTCAGTTTTTATGGTTTCCATCTTTGCTGTTCCATATCGGTGTACTTAAAAAAATTGAATTAATTTGTTCTAGCACGTCCGAGGACATTTTGACACGTCACAAAAATAAATTGCACAACACTGCAACGCAAACGCGCGGGCGGGCACCGCTTGACTAAAGTACACCGCTCGCTGCCCGCCAACGCCCCGCTGCCGCGCCACTGTTTTCGAGGGCCGCTCCATTTGATTTTATGCATAAGATCCTGCCGCTCCCGCGCCGCCGCCGCCTCCGCCCCGCTGCTCGCAAGATTCGAGGCAGAGGCCTAACTTTAATTGACATTCCAAATTCGCAAAAAAAATATTCAACTCGTATCCACCTTCCGTCCATGCAGCACATGGTGCCACACGGTGGTGCCGCCGAAGTCGACGTGGAAGTCGGTGTAGGCGCCGGCGGGCGACATGAGGCAGTACTTGCGCACCTGCGTGTATGACATGTATGCTCACCTTCCGTCCGTGCAGCACATGGTACCACACGGTGGTGCCGCCGAAGTCGACGTGGAAGTCGGTGTAGGCGCCGGCGGGCGACATGAGGCAGTACTTGCGCACCTGCGTGTATGACATGTATGCTCACCTTCCGTCCGTGCAGCACATGGTACCACACGGTGGTGCCGCCGAAGTCGACGTGGAAGTCGGTGTAGGCGCCGGCGGGCGACATGAGGCAGTACTTGCGCACCTGCGTGTATGACATGTATGCTCACCTTCCGTCCGTGCAGCACATGGTACCACACGGTGGTGCCGCCGAAGTCGACGTGGAAGTCGGTGTAGGCGCCGGCGGGCGACATGAGGCAGTACTTGCGCACCTGCGTGTATGACATGTATGCTCACCTTCCGTCCGTGCAGCACATGGTACCACACGGTGGTGCCGCCGAAGTCGACGTGGAAGTCGGTGTAGGCGCCGGCGGGCGACATGAGGCAGTACTTGCGCACCTGCGTGTATGACATGTATGCTCACCTTCCGTCCGTGCAGCACATGGTACCACACGGTGGTGCCGCCGAAGTCGACGTGGAAGTCGGTGTAGGCGCCGGCGGGCGACATGAGGCAGTACTTGCGCACCTGCGTGTATGACATGTATGCTCACCTTCCGTCCGTGCAGCACATGGTACCACACGGTGGTGCCGCCGAAGTCGACGTGGAAGTCGGTGTAGGCGCCGGCGGGCGACATGAGGCAGTACTTGCGCACCTGCGTGTATGACATGTATGCTCACCTTCCGTCCGTGCAGCACATGGTACCACACGGTGGTGCCGCCGAAGTCGACGTGGAAGTCGGTGTAGGCGCCGGCGGGCGACATGAGGCAGTACTTGCGCACCTGCGTGTATGACATGTATGCTCACCTTCCGTCCGTGCAGCACATGGTACCACACGGTGGTGCCGCCGAAGTCGACGTGGAAGTCGGTGTAGGCGCCGGCGGGCGACATGAGGCAGTACTTGCGCACCTGCGTGTATGACATGTATGCTCACCTTCCGTCCGTGCAGCACATGGTACCACACGGTGGTGCCGCCGAAGTCGACGTGGAAGTCGGTGTAGGCGCCGGCGGGCGACATGAGGCAGTACTTGCGCACCTGCGTGTATGACATGTATGCTCACCTTCCGTCCGTGCAGCACATGGTACCACACGGTGGTGCCGCCGAAGTCGACGTGGAAGTCGGTGTAGGCGCCGGCGGGCGACATGAGGCAGTACTTGCGCACCTGCGTGTATGACATGTATGCTCACCTTCCGTCCGTGCAGCACATGGTACCACACGGTGGTGCCGCCGAAGTCGACGTGGAAGTCGGTGTAGGCGCCGGCGGGCGACATGAGGCAGTACTTGCGCACCTGCGTGTATGACATGTATGCTCACCTTCCGTCCGTGCAGCACATGGTACCACACGGTGGTGCCGCCGAAGTCGACGTGGAAGTCGGTGTAGGCGCCGGCGGGCGACATGAGGCAGTACTTGCGCACCTGCGTGTATGACATGTATGCTCACCTTCCGTCCGTGCAGCACATGGTACCACACGGTGGTGCCGCCGAAGTCGACGTGGAAGTCGGTGTAGGCGCCGGCGGGCGACATGAGGCAGTACTTGCGCACCTGCGTGTATGACATGTATGCTCACCTTCCGTCCGTGCAGCACATGGTACCACACGGTGGTGCCGCCGAAGTCGACGTGGAAGTCGGTGTAGGCGCCGGCGGGCGACATGAGGCAGTACTTGCGCACCTGCGTGTATGACATGTATGCTCACCTTCCGTCCGTGCAGCACATGGTACAATACGGCCGACGTATCTTGGCGAGTCTGAACTTCGCGCAGAAGGCTGCGCAGTAACGTTTTTTAGGAACGAATTGGTGGTAAGATGCGACGTGCGCGGGGCGGGGTCTAGGCTAGAGATTGACCCTTTGTAAACACAATCGACCCTTTCATAGATCAAAAAGCGCAATCGATATTTATTGATTTAGAATTGATTGATTTTTGTTTATATGAGATATTTATACGTAATCAATTCAAAAATATAGTAAATGTTTGACAACATGTTATACTCGTGGATTTATAAGTAAATTAAATTACATTTTTTATAATTTATAATAAAAATCTAATAGAGTGTTATTTTCTTGATGATTTAGTTAAATGTAAACAACCACTTAAATAACGACTGTTTAAGAATATTTTAAACCTTTAAAAAAATAATAATATAAATATTATTATAGTACCTAATTACAATTGATTTCAATGAAAATCGATTATACAACATCATCACACACGCGTATTGGACAACCCTTTTTGGTTTCTTCGTAAACCTTCGTGCGTATTCGGCAATGCTCGGTACGCGGTGATATGTCTCTGTCATACGTTCGCGTTGGTGTCGTGTTCGTATTGCTATCTCTGTCTTGAGTGCAGGCGGTTACAAAAGTTTTCGTTAATTGTTTTAGGCGAGTTATTGAAATTGAACCTTTAATTCATAAGTTATTTTATTGCTTTCTGTCTCAAAACGTTTTGATATTTATTTTATTGAAATTTAGTTTCTGTATTATATTTTTTTATTCGTATTTTGATTTAAAAATAAATAATGCCCATAACAGTTTTTTTTTTGACTGTACGTGCGCTAACGTTCGCAAAGCCTATGTTCAGACTCGCCAAGATACGTCGGCCGTATTGTACCACACGGTGGTGCCGCCGAAGTCGACGTGGAAGTCGGTGTAGGCGCCGGCGGGCGACATGAGGCAGTACTTGCGCACCTGCGTGTATGACATGTATGCTCACCTTCCGTCCGTGCAGCACATGGTACCACACGGTGGTGCCGCCGAAGTCGACGTGGAAGTCGGTGTAGGCGCCGGCGGGCGACATGAGGCAGTACTTGCGCACCTGCGTGTATGACATGTATGCTCACCTTCCGTCCGTGCAGCACATGGTACCACACGGTGGTGCCGCCGAAGTCGACGTGGAAGTCGGTGTAGGCGCCGGCGGGCGACATGAGGCAGTACTTGCGCACCTGCGTGTATGACATGTATGCTCACCTTCCGTCCGTGCAGCACATGGTACCACACGGTGGTGCCGCCGAAGTCGACGTGGAAGTCGGTGTAGGCGCCGGCGGGCGACATGAGGCAGTACTTGCGCACCTGCGTGTATGACATGTATGCTCACCTTCCGTCCGTGCAGCACATGGTACCACACGGTGGTGCCGCCGAAGTCGACGTGGAAGTCGGTGTAGGCGCCGGCGGGCGACATGAGGCAGTACTTGCGCACCTGCGTGTATGACATGTATGCTCACCTTCCGTCCGTGCAGCACATGGTACCACACGGTGGTGCCGCCGAAGTCGACGTGGAAGTCGGTGTAGGCGCCGGCGGGCGACATGAGGCAGTACTTGCGCACCTGCGTGTATGACATGTATGCTCACCTTCCGTCCGTGCAGCACATGGTACCACACGGTGGTGCCGCCGAAGTCGACGTGGAAGTCGGTGTAGGCGCCGGCGGGCGACATGAGGCAGTACTTGCGCACCTGCGTGTATGACATGTATGCTCACCTTCCGTCCGTGCAGCACATGGTACCACACGGTGGTGCCGCCGAAGTCGACGTGGAAGTCGGTGTAGGCGCCGGCGGGCGACATGAGGCAGTACTTGCGCACCTGCGTGTATGACATGTATGCTCACCTTCCGTCCGTGCAGCACATGGTACCACACGGTGGTGCCGCCGAAGTCGACGTGGAAGTCGGTGTAGGCGCCGGCGGGCGACATGAGGCAGTACTTGCGCACCTGCGTGTATGACATGTATGCTCACCTTCCGTCCGTGCAGCACATGGTACCACACGGTGGTGCCGCCGAAGTCGACGTGGAAGTCGGTGTAGGCGCCGGCGGGCGACATGAGGCAGTACTTGCGCACCTGCGTGTATGACATGTATGCTCACCTTCCGTCCGTGCAGCACATGGTACCACACGGTGGTGCCGCCGAAGTCGACGTGGAAGTCGGTGTAGGCGCCGGCGGGCGACATGAGGCAGTACTTGCGCACCTGCGTGTATGACATGTATGCTCACCTTCCGTCCGTGCAGCACATGGTACCACACGGTGGTGCCGCCGAAGTCGACGTGGAAGTCGGTGTAGGCGCCGGCGGGCGACATGAGGCAGTACTTGCGCACCTGCGTGTATGACATGTATGCTCACCTTCCGTCCGTGCAGCACATGGTACCACACGGTGGTGCCGCCGAAGTCGACGTGGAAGTCGGTGTAGGCGCCGGCGGGCGACATGAGGCAGTACTTGCGCACCTGCGTGTATGACATGTATGCTCACCTTCCGTCCGTGCAGCACATGGTACCACACGGTGGTGCCGCCGAAGTCGACGTGGAAGTCGGTGTAGGCGCCGGCGGGCGACATGAGGCAGTACTTGCGCACCTGCGTGTATGACATGTATGCTCACCTTCCGTCCGTGCAGCACATGGTACCACACGGTGGTGCCGCCGAAGTCGACGTGGAAGTCGGTGTAGGCGCCGGCGGGCGACATGAGGCAGTACTTGCGCACCTGCGTGTATGACATGTATGCTCACCTTCCGTCCGTGCAGCACATGGTACCACACGGTGGTGCCGCCGAAGACTAGGCGGACGTCGGTTGTGGCGCCGGCGGGCGACATGAGGCAGTACTTGCGCACCTGCGTGTATGACATGTATGCTCACCTTCCGTCCGTGCAGCACATGGTACCACACGGTGGTGCCGCCGAAGTCGACGTGGAAGTCGGTGTAGGCGCCGGCGGGCGACATGAGGCAGTACTTGCGCACCTGCGTGTATGACATGTATGCTCACCTTCCGTCCGTGCAGCACATGGTACCACACGGTGGTGCCGCCGAAGTCGACGTGGAAGTCGGTGTAGGCGCCGGCGGGCGACATGAGGCAGTACTTGCGCACCTGCGTGTATGACATGTATGCTCACCTTCCGTCCGTGCAGCACATGGTACCACACGGTGGTGCCGCCGAAGTCGACGTGGAAGTCGGTGTAGGCGCCGGCGGGCGACATGAGGCAGTACTTGCGCACCTGCGTGTATGACATGTATGCTCACCTTCCGTCCGTGCAGCACATGGTACCACACGGTGGTGCCGCCGAAGTCGACGTGGAAGTCGGTGTAGGCGCCGGCGGGCGACATGAGGCAGTACTTGCGCACCTGCGTGTATGACATGTATGCTCACCTTCCGTCCGTGCAGCACATGGTACCACACGGTGGTGCCGCCGAAGTCGACGTGGAAGTCGGTGTAGGCGCCGGCGGGCGACATGAGGCAGTACTTGCGCACCTGCGTGTATGACATGTATGCTCACCTTCCGTCCGTGCAGCACATGGTACCACACGGTGGTGCCGCCGAAGTCGACGTGGAAGTCGGTGTAGGCGCCGGCGGGCGACATGAGGCAGTACTTGCGCACCTGCGTGTATGACATGTATGCTCACCTTCCGTCCGTGCAGCACATGGTACCACACGGTGGTGCCGCCGAAGTCGACGTGGAAGTCGGTGTAGGCGCCGGCGGGCGACATGAGGCAGTACTTGCGCACCTGCGTGTATGACATGTATGCTCACCTTCCGTCCGTGCAGCACATGGTACCACACGGTGGTGCCGCCGAAGTCGACGTGGAAGTCGGTGTAGGCGCCGGCGGGCGACATGAGGCAGTACTTGCGCACCTGCGTGTATGACATGTATGCTCACCTTCCGTCCGTGCAGCACATGGTACCACACGGTGGTGCCGCCGAAGTCGACGTGGAAGTCGGTGTAGGCGCCGGCGGGCGACATGAGGCAGTACTTGCGCACCTGCGTGTATGACATGTATGCTCACCTTCCGTCCGTGCAGCACATGGTACCACACGGTGGTGCCGCCGAAGTCGACGTGGAAGTCGGTGTAGGCGCCGGCGGGCGACATGAGGCAGTACTTGCGCACCTGCGTGTATGACATGTATGCTCACCTTCCGTCCGTGCAGCACATGGTACCACACGGTGGTGCCGCCGAAGTCGACGTGGAAGTCGGTGTAGGCGCCGGCGGGCGACATGAGGCAGTACTTGCGCACCTGCGTGTATGACATGTATGCTCACCTTCCGTCCGTGCAGCACATGGTACCACACGGTGGTGCCGCCGAAGTCGACGTGGAAGTCGGTGTAGGCGCCGGCGGGCGACATGAGGCAGTACTTGCGCACCTGCGTGTATGACATGTATGCTCACCTTCCGTCCGTGCAGCACATGGTACCACACGGTGGTGCCGCCGAAGTCGACGTGGAAGTCGGTGTAGGCGCCGGCGGGCGACATGAGGCAGTACTTGCGCACCTGCGTGTATGACATGTATGCTCACCTTCCGTCCGTGCAGCACATGGTACCACACGGTGGTGCCGCCGAAGTCGACGTGGAAGTCGGTGTAGGCGCCGGCGGGCGACATGAGGCAGTACTTGCGCACCTGCGTGTATGACATGTATGCTCACCTTCCGTCCGTGCAGCACATGGTACCACACGGTGGTGCCGCCGAAGTCGACGTGGAAGTCGGTGTAGGCGCCGGCGGGCGACATGAGGCAGTACTTGCGCACCTGCGTGTATGACATGTATGCTCACCTTCCGTCCGTGCAGCACATGGTACCACACGGTGGTGCCGCCGAAGTCGACGTGGAAGTCGGTGTAGGCGCCGGCGGGCGACATGAGGCAGTACTTGCGCACCTGCGTGTATGACATGTATGCTCACCTTCCGTCCGTGCAGCACATGGTACCACACGGTGGTGCCGCCGAAGTCGACGTGGAAGTCGGTGTAGGCGCCGGCGGGCGACATGAGGCAGTACTTGCGCACCTGCGTGTATGACATGTATGCTCACCTTCCGTCCGTGCAGCACATGGTACCACACGGTGGTGCCGCCGAAGTCGACGTGGAAGTCGGTGTAGGCGCCGGCGGGCGACATGAGGCAGTACTTGCGCACCTGCGTGTATGACATGTATGCTCACCTTCCGTCCGTGCAGCACATGGTACCACACGGTGGTGCCGCCGAAGTCGACGTGGAAGTCGGTGTAGGCGCCGGCGGGCGACATGAGGCAGTACTTGCGCACCTGCGTGTATGACATGTATGCTCACCTTCCGTCCGTGCAGCACATGGTACCACACGGTGGTGCCGCCGAAGTCGACGTGGAAGTCGGTGTAGGCGCCGGCGGGCGACATGAGGCAGTACTTGCGCACCTGCGTGTATGACATGTATGCTCACCTTCCGTCCGTGCAGCACATGGTACCACACGGTGGTGCCGCCGAAGTCGACGTGGAAGTCGGTGTAGGCGCCGGCGGGCGACATGAGGCAGTACTTGCGCACCTGCGTGTATGACATGTATGCTCACCTTCCGTCCGTGCAGCACATGGTACCACACGGTGGTGCCGCCGAAGTCGACGTGGAAGTCGGTGTAGGCGCCGGCGGGCGACATGAGGCAGTACTTGCGCACCTGCGTGTATGACATGTATGCTCACCTTCCGTCCGTGCAGCACATGGTACCACACGGTGGTGCCGCCGAAGTCGACGTGGAAGTCGGTGTAGGCGCCGGCGGGCGACATGAGGCAGTACTTGCGCACCTGCGTGTATGACATGTATGCTCACCTTCCGTCCGTGCAGCACATGGTACCACACGGTGGTGCCGCCGAAGTCGACGTGGAAGTCGGTGTAGGCGCCGGCGGGCGACATGAGGCAGTACTTGCGCACCTGCGTGTATGACATGTATGCTCACCTTCCGTCCGTGCAGCACATGGTACCACACGGTGGTGCCGCCGAAGTCGACGTGGAAGTCGGTGTAGGCGCCGGCGGGCGACATGAGGCAGTACTTGCGCACCTGCGGCGCGGGCGCCTGTGCTCGCGCGCCGGCCCACACGCGCTCGGCCCAGTCCAGCGCGCGCGCCGTGCGCGGCGGCTCTACCGTGCGGGACATGCTGGGGGACAGTTTATGGTCAAAATACAATGGGTGGCTCGCCGCCCGGCTAGGACCAGGCCCGCGTCGACGGCGCGTTAGTGTTCCACGCGCGCCTCACAGAGAAGTCAGCACGAGGAGGGGCCAACGCCTGCCGGGGTTGCAGAATGTTTATAATAGTTACCGTGACCCCGGAACATAAAGGGCAACCGAAGGAACATGAGTGGGTTTTAGTCATTAAAAATCTGACACGCCCTCCCGCCCCGCCCAGGACGGCAGAAGTCATTTGATGATTTCCCACTCACCAAAAAAAACCCCTTCGTCAAAGACCGAAAATGACTCATCCAAACCCTGCTGTGATTTGCTGGGTTTGGATGACTGTAGCAATTATGACATAAATATAACTTTCAAAGTTATGACTGCTCGAAGTCTTAATATTTTTGTACATCATTTTGTAAAACCAATACGGTTTTACAAAACTTTTTTCAAAAAAAAAATAACCGCCTTCAAAAACTAAAAACCCAAAAATAATATATATTAAAAAAATTCGGAAGTCGGTGGCAACACAAATTGAATGGCAGAAGAGAAGCCACCGACTTCCGAAATTTATTTATATATATTATTTTTGGGTTTTTAGTTTTTGAAGGCGGTTAATTTTTTTTTTTTTAAGTTTTTTATTTATTACTTTTTAGTGTCGACTCCTAATGTTTGACTGTGTATAGTATCTTTCAAAGTAATATATTTTCAAAATAAAACTACTTACAATCTTATAAAACGAAAATAGAAACTTGAAGACAAAGCACACATCGTCTATGAATATTTCGTCAAATTTTAGGGTTCCGTAGCCAAATGGCAAAAACGCAACCCTTATAGATTCGTCATGTCTGTCTGTCCGTCTGTCTGTCTGTCTGTCCGTCCGTATGTCACAGCCATTTTTTTCCGAAACTATAAGAGCTATACTGTTGAAACTTGCTGAGTGAATGTAGTCTGTAAACCGCATTAAGATTCTGATACAAAAATAGAAAATAAATAAAAAAAATTGGGGGTCCCCATACATAGAACTTAAACTCAAAAATTTTTTTTAATCATACCCAATATACCCGTATGTGTGGGGTATCTATAGATAGGTCTTCAAAAATGATTTCTTTAAACTGAATAGTTTGCGCGAGAGACACTTTCAAAGTGGTAAAATGTTGGTCCCCCCCCCTGTAACTTCCAAAATAAGAGTATGATAAATCAAAAAAAAAATATATGATGTACATTACCATGTAAACTTCCACCGAAAATTGGTTTGAACGAGATCTAGTAAATAGTTTTTTTTTTTAATACGTCATAAACCGTTAATCGTAATTTACCTTTCATTCAATCAACTCTAATATAAAAATTATTTTAACTTATAAGTGGGAATACTTATTGTGACGTACAGGATACTACGGAACCCTACATTGAGCGTGACCCGACACGCTCTTGGCCGGTTTTTTTTATTCTTGGTAAATTTTTCGAGAAGCACTGAACCGATCGCCGCAAAATTTATATGGGACCACCCCTGAATCATGACTTATCAAACAAAAAAAGAACCATCAAAATCCGTTTACAATTGATGGAGTTATCGCGTAACAAACATACAAAAAAAAAGCATACAGACGAATTGAGAACCTCCTCCTTTTTTGAAGTCGGTTAAAAATGAAATAAAAATGTTGTCGTCTAAACATAGAATCATGACCCACCATAAGCTTATTTTCCTACAGACATTCAAATACAATTAGGTCGACAGTCGCGTAAACATGTATTAAAAATGTCATAGATCGGGTCTTATTCTTATTATTATGACAGCTTCAAACGATTTGTCGTCGGAATGGGTCATGATTCAATTTTGTTGATAGTACATTATGGAACACAATAAAGTATTGAGAATTAAAATTTTGTATTAGAATAGAATAGAATATTTTTTATTGTACACCAATAGGACAAAAACAGTAAAGGACAACACAAACAAATATGCAAGAGTACAATAGGCGGCCTTATCGCTATAAAGCAATTTCTTCCAGGCAACCTTTGGATGGAATCAAATTATATAAAAATGGGTAAAGGGTAGTCTACGGCGTACATTAATATATATAGATATAAATATTAATATATATAGAAAGATATATATACATATATAGATATATATAGATAGATATATATATTTACTTATATGTGCATTAGATATATATATTTATACATACTAATCATAAACAATACATAGATACGATATACGAATTGAATTTAACCGAGTGATGACAGTGTTAGAGAGCCAAGTAGTGATGATGAGTTAGAGACTGTGCGCGTCTAATAGCCATAGGCAGATCATTCCACAGACGAATAGCTTGAACCACAAACGATTTATCATAAAATGATGTGAAGTGGGCTGGCATCTTCAATGTTAAGTTTTCTGATGATCTAAGAGTATGGTGTGTCACAGATAAACTGGAAACGCTCTTTAAGGTAAAAAGGGGTCGTAGAGTGGAAAAGGATACAGTAAAGCAAGGACAGAATATGAGCATTCCGACGAAGTCTTATTGGAAGCCACTTGAGCTTGATACGAAATTCTGATACATGATCATACTTGCGCAAACCAAATATGAATCTAATAATACAAACGTTCTGAAGACGCTCAAGTCTTCATACTAAGTATTACTTATAAGTATTACTTATTTTTCAGGTTTTTTAATTGTTTTTAAATCTTTTGATAGATGAATTTTGAAAACTAATAGGAAGTTTATTGTAAAAACTGTAAATGTACAGCAAAATTGTGTTTCTTCCTGGTATTTTAACTATGAAGTTAGATATTTTTTTTATATTTGATTTTTTTTTTCGTTTAAGAGAAGATTGTTTACATTAAACAATGCACAAGTTTAGAAAGAGCAAAGTTAATATCAATAAAACTTACTAACTGACGTTAAATAATAAGAGAGAAGTAGCATCTGCGAACAACACTATTTTATGATTTTCCTTTACGTGGAAAGGTAGCTCGTTAATATAGATTAAAAACAAGAAAGAACCTAGAATTGAACCCTGCGGAATACCCACGGTAACGGCAGATCCAGTAGATCTCTAGCTATTGACATTAACCCTCTAACATTTATTTCTCAAGTAAGAAGTAAGATGGTCGAGAGCTCCGTCCTTCATACCATAGCAATACAATTTCCTGATGAGATGTCATCAGGAAATTGTACCACGTACGCAGTCGAAGGCTTTGGATAAATCACAAAAAAATACCAACAGCATCTTGCAATTCCTCCCAAGACTCAAAAATGCTTTTCAGTAATTCCACACCCGGGCTGTTCAGGTGAAACAATTATTTGTATAAAAGTGTTTTAAAATATATTTTTCAAGAATTTTGCTCAAAATTTTGTTTTTAATAAGAAAATGGACCGAACATTGCTGGGATCTGTTTTACTACCAGATTTGAACAGTGGTATTACTTTGCTAAGTTTTTTTTTTACTATTTGTGATTATAATCCGTACTAATCCATACTATTCCATATTCCATACTAACATTATAAATGCGAAAATAACTCTGTCTGTCGGTCTGTCTGTCTGTCTCTTCTTCACGACTAAACCACTGAACCGATTTTAATGAAATTTAGTACAGATATAGTCTGGGACCCGAGAAAGGACATAGGATAGTTTTCATCCCGGAAATTCCCCGGGAACGCGGACAACGGGGGCAAAAGCTAGTATTATAAATGCGAAAGTAACTCTCGTCTGTCGGTCTGTCTGTCTCTTCTTCACGCCTAAACCACTGAACCGATTTGAATGAAATTTGGTACAGGTATAGTCTGGGACCCGAGAAAGGACATAGGATAGTTTTCATCCCGGAAATCCCCCGGGAACGGGAGTTATTTCACGCGGACGAAGTCGCGGGCAAAGCTAGTATAATATAAATAGCAACTAATAATTAATTTTAGTACTTACAGAATAATAATTATACAAATAAATGAAACATATTTAATTAAACCATGTACTGTCGACAAAATTGAATCATGAGCCATTTCGACGACAAATTGTTTGAAGCTGGCAAAATAATAAGATTATACGTGTGACATTTTTAATACATGTTTACGCGATTGTCACCTAATTGTATTTGAATGTCTGTAGGAAAATAAGCTTATGGTGGGTCATGATTCTATTTGGTCGATTGTACATTTGAGATTTGACTCAAATTATATATCATTCAATAACCCATTGAATCAAGTATAAAATTGAGCATGCACAAGCACAGTCGACTAGTTGATCCATTATCTTTTCAACAAAACAATAAACTTAAGGTACACAGTAATGTCACTTACTTGGTCTCACTGAACTCCAAACTAAGCACATTGAGCACCTTCTCATCACGTTGTTCCGGCGGAGTTTCGAAGTAGTCCACGAAGTCGCCCAGCGACATGCGGAGGGTTGACTGCTTGCGGACATCTATTACTTCCACCTACGAATAAGTATTAGATTGAAATAAAAGAGGTAGATATTGGGTGACTGGTAATTGTAATTACACTTAAACAAATAAGTATGCTCATAATAACAACTATTTACAATTTGTTGTGCCTATTTTACTTTTCCAAAAAAGCAAGTTTGTTTGCGAATATTCTTTGGGCTGATAAGAAAAAGCATGTGTTTACATATTGCTGTACCAGAAGGATATAATCCTCTTTCACACCACTTTTGCTCAATGCAGTGCCTCTAAGTTGTGTTACAAGTTTTAAATACTTAGGTCACGTGATGACAGAAAATGTTAGTGACGATGAGGATATTGAGAGGGAGCGCAGGGCGTTGTCGGTTCGTGGTAATATGCTGGCACATAGGTTCGCTAGGTGTACGGCGCCGGTCAAAATTACGCTGTTCAAAGCGTATTGTCAGACGTTTTACACCTGTGGCTTGTGGGCCAGTTTTACACAAAGGACCTATAACGCCTTGCGTGTCCTCTACAACAACATTTTCAGGTCGCTGTTCCGCCTCCCTCGATATTGTAGTGCATCCGGCATGTTTGCCGACGCGAGCGTTGATGGCTTTCACGCGTTGATGAGAAAGGAAGTGGCGTCTGTTGTAAGGCGGGTTCGAGGGAGTCGAAATAGTGCCCTTAAGTGGATAGGAGAGAGAACTGACACAGTCCTTCTTAAAAGGTTCACTGAACTTCACGTTCGGGGAGTTCGATAAGACCACTGTGTAAATGATATTGTTCACATTTAAGTTATTAATTTTATTATGGACTTCATTGTCTGAAAATAAACGATTTTTATTTTTATTTTATTTTATTTATAAGCAAATACAAAAGGATATAATAATAAGTGGCCACAGTTCAACCAATCCATTTCTCAAGTTTTACCTTGGGGAATGCATTAGGTGTTTAGGTGCACTCTTTATTATGTACACAAAAAAACAAATAAATCTAATTACCTCTAGTTGTGCCCCGCAGAACCTGAGCACTGATCTGACTGTGAATGTGCCAGGGTTGGGAGTTTTCATGTCCAGGCCCTCTGAAGTTGTGAACATTACTGGTCGTGTGAAACCTGTAAAGAAATTATCACTTACTTTAAAGTCTGGCCAACAAGTAAATTAAATATGGCAAAAATCCTTATTCTCTGAAATCTGTTGAGTTAGTTGGTTAGTCAGGAAAATTTAAGCTTAGGTTGGTTTCTATTCATAGAAACTTCTTCTTCAGAAGAAGCGAGAAACTTCACGTAAAACATTTAATGTTCAAATGCCATCATAATAATCACATTTCACACAGTTTCAGTAGATATGACCTGCAGGCTATATCCATAATCCATACTAATATTATAAAGGGAATGTGTGTCTGTCTTTTTGTATGTTTGTCTTCTTTCACGGCAAAACGGAGCGACGAATTGACGTGATTTTTTAAGTGGAGATAGTTGAAGGGACGGAGAGTAACATAGGCTACTTTTTGTCTCATTTTAACGCGAGCGAAGCCGCGGGCAAAAGCTAGTAGGTTTATAAATTAATCTACAATTAATTGTTATATATTTACATAAATTTCCAGTTACATTACACATAACATTTTAAGCTTACACAGACCATATTTTTGCACATTTTGCTTTAACAAAAATTCTAGAGCAGTGTACTACCCCAGAAATGTCATTGCAAACTGTGTGTAGCTTTTTATTTTCAAACTTTTAATAATTACTGTAATAACTCACCATTATCTCTGATAAACTCTTCAGTGAACTGATGGGGGCTCATGCGCTGGAGCGCGGCGGGCGCAGGTCGTAGCGGCCTCGCTGCCAGCGCTCGCACCCAGGCCGGAGTACCCACTTGAGACGGACGAGTCTCCGCACCTAGCTCGTAGCGGTCCGCCCGGTGATTGTTTGTTGGGATTTTTACTGGTAAAGAGAACAGAAGTGTGTCATAAGTATTATAAAAATAATAAGAATAAAATTATGTAACCATATCCATGCTAACTGTGCATTTTTTTCCAAATCTGTGATCAATGAAATGAGCATCTAAATATTAAATTATGGGTAGTCAGTCACATAAGACTATTCTTGAGTAACAGGAACAATTAAAATATTCTCCTTACTGACCTGTTGAAAATTTCAACCCTTTTTTTTTTGTGAGTGGGAAATCATCCAATGACTGCTCCCGTCCTGGGTGCGACGGGAGGGCGTGTCAGACTCTTACTGACTAAAACCCACTCATGTTCCTTCGATTGCCCTTTATGTTCCGAGGTCACGGTAACTATTATAAACATTCCGCAACTACATCCACATCCGGTTACATCCGGTGTTGTTTATTATACGGACCTTGTGGAAGCCAGAACCAATTTCCGTGCGTTCAAGCGTTTTTGCCATACCTACTATTGGAATCATTCGTAACAGCTCACAATTTAGGACCCATTAATTTTTTTTTTTAACAGATCATATTCCGTGGTGCTAGGCAATCTGGGCTTCTCCCAGTTGTAATTGCCCCTTTGTGCCTATCGGCCTAGTTCTGTTCTGTCTCCTGCTTGTTATGGAGGGAAGTGGAAAAAATATATTTTTCTTACTCCTCCGTTGTTCTTTTCTGATTAATTTCGTTGCGGGATCCAAGACAGTTGAATCGTTTCTCCGGGACTCGTCAAGCTTCATTGCTCGGCGCTTTTCTGGCGGACTCCACTGTTGATTCTGGCTTTCAGGAGTTGCAGTGGTTGGGAATAGTGTGGTGGGATTGTCCCAATTAAAAAAAAAAGCATTCCGCAACCCCGGCAGGCGTTGGCCCTGTTGGGCCCCTTCCTGTGCTGACTCCTCTTTGAGGCGCGCGTGGAACAAAACGCGCCGTCTACGCGGTCCTGGTCCTAGCCGGGCGGCGAGCTACCCATCGCTCGCCATCCGCAGAACCGCGCCTACGGTGGCCGGTAGTCGTCTTGCGACTCTCGACGTCTTCGCCTGGGTCTTAGTCCGGGGCGAGAGGCTCGTCGTTGCCTCTCGCGCGCCGCCGCCTCCTGCACTAGCATAACTGCTTCGCAGAAGGCGGCGACGGCATCCCATTCCGTCTCGCCCCGAAGCATGGCCTGAACCAGCGCCGGGCGCGAGAGGTCACCGCCGCCGATCGCCTCTACGAGGACACGTCGATGGTCCGCCCATGCGCGGCACACCTCCACCGTGTGCTCGACCGTGTCCTCCAGGCGACCGTTACTGCAGTGGTGACACCCAGGCGTCGCTTCCGCCCGAATTCGACACAGGAACCTCCCGAACTGACCATGTCCGGTGAGGACCTGTGTCAAGCAAAACGTGAGAGTGCCATGACGCCTCTCCAGCCACTCCTCAAAGAGGGGTCTTACCGCCGCTATAACGGCGTGCCCAGCACTAGGTTGCGACAGTCGTTGTCTCCATTCTGCCATGAGATCTCGCCGGAGCTCCGTGAGCCGTGCCGCGATAACCCGCGGCATCGGGACTTCACCCCGACGTTGCACTTCCACGCGCCACTCGTACGTGTGTGCAAGGACTGTTGCCTCCAGATCCCACGGCGGGACGCCGGCAAGGAGGCATGCCGCCTCACAGGAGACCGTGCGGTATCCCCGCACCATGCGAATGGCCATGACCCTCTGGGACGCCCTCAGAAGTCGGGCCGGAGCCGCGGCTAGATTGGGCGCCCACACCGGAGCCCCGTCAAGGGCCATGGACCGCACGATCCCCGTGTGCCACCGAGATTGGGCAGGAGCCGCTTGAGGGCAGCTCCCCCACTATCACCCTTTCACTATCAATTCATAACTACATTAATAATAATACCAGCCTATAACTGTCCCACTGCAGGGCAAAGGCCTCTTCTCATAAAGAGAAGGCACGAGCATTGATCACCACGCTTGCTCAAGACGGGTTGGCGATTTCGGACTAATATTAACTACAAGTCCAGGTTTCCTCACGATGTTTTCCTTCACCGATGTCTGTGATGTCTAAGATAAACTTAAGAAAGTACATATGAATTGAAAAAGTCACATTGGTACTTGCCCGGATTCGAACCCGCGACCTCTTGCATGAGTGCCGGGCGCCTTAACCACTCGGCCATCACGACCTAACTACATTATTTGGGCAATATTTGTAATAGAATTATTCAGGCAGACAGTAAAAATATTGATATTACCACAAATAAATGAAGAAAAAGTATTATAACAAAATCTACTTCAAGTTACATCTGCTAATAATTACAATTTGTATTGATTAGATTGTAAGTGCATTAAAAGCACTTATAATCAAAAAAGTTCTACCATGCAGCCCTGTTTCTACAATATTGACGTCCGACCATTACAAACTTTTAAAACATACACTGCCAGCCTTGACGAGGCTACTCCCGAGTCACATTAGTAATGCAAAGTGCACTCATTGGGCAATACTCTTATTGTGCAAATAGTATGTTGACTCCCGAACCCCATAGTGAGTAATATGTACAGCAATGTGCCATAATAGCTATAGAGCTAATATGAAAATATGAGGAAAACTGTTATGATGAAAGCATTTATTTCACTTCGATCATTAATCACCACTTTTTTTGACAGGCACTTTATGAATATGTGGTATCTGGGTCTGATTCCCAGAAAAAAAAATGGCACTAAGTGGAGTGACTCAAAAAATTGGAGCTATTTACTGTTCCCATAACATTGGTAGGTCACTATAGAGAAAAATAACCAGGGAACTCCATGAACACTCTTTTCAATAAAGTTTAAAGATTCTTGGTTACAATATTTTGGAGTAAAAGTTGTGAATTGAAGTATGTCATTTTTTTTATGATATAATCCTATTTAATTAGGTATTTATATAAAAAAATACTTACATACTGAAGGTCCGTAAGTCTGTGCACATTTTGGACAGTGATACTTGTCTATGTCATCTGAATGATATATTTTGACATCAACGCAGCTGGAACAAAAATATAAAGCTAAGAGCGATTCTACAAGTTAAAATAAAGAAAAACAGTTTAAGGATTTAAAATAACTTTGTTAGTGTGATATGTGTAAAGTTTCATGTTTTAATTGCTGTCAATGGGCAGTATGAGAAAATATTGGTACATACAATTATCATGTATATCCATAAAAAACATTCATTTGTTGATACAATATGTACCTATTACAAATCAAACTCATGGTGTACTTGAGACTACAAGGTAGAGCGGGCGAAGTCTTAAAGCGTAAATTTTTCTGACCCTTGCCTTTTCTGGCTATTAGTGGGCTCTTAGGAATTTCACAACAGTTGTTATGGGCTACTGTAACTTAGTAAAAAACAACAAAAACTAAAACATTTGTAGAAATAATAATTCAATTGTATTATTTTGCTAGTAACAACGTGTTATCAAGCATAAAACAATACAAATAAACACAAAGAATTCACGGCGGAAAAGCGCATTCTGTTATACCATGACGACCACCGATGTAAACAAACAAGTACTAGTGGAAAATGCTCCAAAAATCCCGGAAAATTATATAAAAACTTTGCTATGCCCAACAAACCGCAAAAACTATGCTTGTGATCGAAAAAATAAGAAATATTCAGTAAAACATTCGCATACAAGTGATGGCCGAACGCGCATACACTGTCAAACTTCACTGTATTGTTTTTAACACACAACGTAACTTTCACCATGAAATTTATATATTTTCCACATTACCTGCCATGAAACCACTCGCGACAGCAATCACATTCTATCATAAATTGTCCAATATTATAAGGTTGACCACACAAACAATAGGTTTCCTTCGATGACGCCATTTTAATGGCGAATAGACAATTTCTGTTTATTTCTTTATTCTCCACGTCGATTTAGGGTTACCATGTCAAAAAAATAATTGATTCAAAGAGCATAGATTCCAAATAATACCTTATCCAATCTGAGTTTCAATCAATATAACTTTTATACGAAATATGTTAATTACAAGAAGAAATAAATGAATAATTTAAATTAACCATAGACTTGACCACAAAACAAACGACGCCGGCCGCGCCTATGAATGAAATAATAGCAAATCAACAAGTGGACGATTGTCTACCTGCTGAAATCGTATAGTTAAAAAAAATAACCCATTGATTGTTGGATAATAGCTTTAATATTTATAATATCGAATAAAATGATTACATCATTCATGGTTAGCAAACTTACCGATGCCAAGACGGCTGCTCAGATTTTATATTGGTTCTTAGCAGCGACACGTCGCAGCTTTTAGCACGGGTGTTACAAATCTTCGAAAATCTCTGCTTGTAGCTACTATAATATTTTATGCATTTATTATACGCATAAATCTTCCTCTCGAATCAATCTGTCTATTGCTGAAAACCGCATTAAAATCAATGAAGTACTTATAGTGTAAAAGATCCTAAGCGAACAGACAGCGAAAGAAACGTCATATTTGGTTTTATCTACGGGTAAATTCCTAGTGAGCTGAATTTTTGTATAATATATAAACCTTTATTACGGCGCTGTAATGTAGATGTGAATCGACATTGATATCGTGCCGGCTAAAAAGTTGTAAAGGTCATGAAAAACAGTTTTTTATTCCTCAGAGGTCAAATCAGTGGCGGATTAACCCTAAGGCAAAAGAGGCACGTGCCTAGGGCGCCAGATCACAAAGGGGCGCGGACCAGAAAATAAAAAAATAGCACTAGATAAAATCTAAATAGGGCCAACCGTCAAAGGAGTTAAAACCAATTTACAAAAGCATGTCATGCAATGCCATTCTATCTATCTGTTTAACAAACACAGTTGAACAGATTCTAGTCACTGGCAGCCTTACGGAAAACCTAGTCATAAAGCGGCTGCCAAACCTGCGGCTTGGCGTTTATCTGCACTTTTTTTTTTGCACTCACAGTTCGCAAACTTTCGAACTTCAAACCATTCTTCAAGAATTGAAGTGTGGCTGGCTTCAAGGACGGAGTAGCGATGAGTCGGCATAAAGTATGATCAGCAGCACTAAGCACAGAATTGAGATGTATGGGCGGGAAATACGTTATGGGTCAGTTAGTTTCTTTCAAGAACAGCCTGGAGTGGAAAATACTTATGTCGTTCGGAAAATCGGCCTGGAAAAGCTACTGGTCCATAAAGTCGCTAATGAAGGAAAATCTGTCGATCTCCCTGAAGCGCAAATTCATCGATAAGCTTCATCGAATTTTGCCCGTAGGTAAACTTGATCGGTCCCCCGAACCACAAATGTTCCACCTTAGAGTTTGCCAAAGAGCAATCCGGAACACAACGCAGTATTCTAAAACGAGCATACTTAGCAGTTGTACACAGAGTGCCAGCCCAAATAGAATTGTGTAGGTCGCTTAACCGTTGGACAAAACTCTCCACGCAGCCCAAAGATGGATAGCTTCTCCGAGACCGCGCGGCCTCAAGTTAAGGTGGCGAGCAAACCATATCTAAAGACTTATTCAACGAGGCACGGGAACAAATTAACTTATAAGATTTGGGCAAGGCCTTTGACCAGTTGTCGTACAGTACAGGCTACCAAAAAAAAATGGAGCCAGAAGGGCGCCGATGAGGAGTTTGCCTAGGGCGCCTCCAACTTTTAATCCGCCTCGGGGTCAAATACAGGTCATTATAAAATTGTCTTTCGTGAAATTATCTTCAAAAATTGCTTAATTTATTTTTCAGTAAAGTAGTTTACCGTTTTCGAAGTAGAGTGCTGAGAAAGCGATTTGAAATGGAATCCACTCAAGAAGGCGCTTACTCTATTTAATCATGTTTGCACTCTCTTTGTATTAGAGATTTTGCCGCACGCGTGTTGTACAATTTTATTTTAAAAAATGTTATTTGTGTGTAGTAATGCGGTAGTATGACAAGCGCCGAAAAAAAATTTGTTTGCGCATAGGTACACATTTGTCGTAAGTAACAAGTATATAAAAAGTGCGTTAAGTTCAATGAAATATCCAAAAATTTAGCGCTCGAAAGGCGCCCCTGGGCGCTCTGCGGCCGTTTGCACCGCACCCCTTGCACCCCCTGGTAATCGGCCTTGATTATCGTCGTTGATTGTATTTTCAAATTCCATCTTTCGCGCTGCGCCTACCATCAAGATTTGCCATAATGAGATGAGTAGGTACAATACTTAAGTGTCGAGTTTCGTTTATTAATCAGTGTACACTCAGCTGATGACGTACACCTAATCCGGAACTTGAGCTCATAGTCAATCTCGTTTATTAATACGAGCAAGATAGCTTAAGCTTGGTATCAAATATACGAGTTTTGATCTTAGTAACGTTTATTAATACGGGCCTAGTGTCTTAAAACTTCTAACTGATAATTTGGCGCGTTGTGTAAAATATACTTATAATATATACTTATAATAAAGAACTTTGGGAACTTAAGTACTAGGTGAATCATAATCTTATAATAAAGGAGAATGATGTTGACTTGTCGGCTGCTCGGATTCGATTGGGTTTGGGTTTGGGTGTCGGATTGCAT
This sequence comes from Athetis lepigone, assembly GCA_033675125.1. NCBI lineage: Eukaryota > Metazoa > Arthropoda > Insecta > Lepidoptera > Noctuidae > Athetis > Athetis lepigone. The sequence continues at coordinate 10,718,211 of CM066234.1, forward strand.
GTTATTTACATAAATGTTATTTACACACTGCTTTTCTGCATGTGCATATTTTTGCGGGCGGGAGGGCGGTGCTTGCGTGAAATTGCGGAATATTTAAAACTAAATATTATATTTGCATTTAATTGTCATGAATTTCCGCCTAAGTAACGACTGATTCTACAACTTGGCCATATTTTATTACGATAACAACCACATCAGTCAGCGCCGTGTCAGGTAGTAAATTAAGGTAATACCTGTTAGGTAATGGTGCTGATTCTCTTGTTCACATTCACAAACAAAACATTTAAGTCAAGTGCATCTTTCTCTCCAGAACGGGAGAAGTCATTTGATGATTTCCCACTCACCAATTGCATCTTTCTCTTTCCATTTCATTAAGAAAAGGATAGAAGATACATAAATTAGTTTAGTCCTGTCAATCTTTTTTTTTTTTTGGTGAGTGTAAAATCATCCAATGACTGCTCCTGTCCTAGGTGCGGCGGGAGGGCGTGTCAGACTCTTACTGACTAAAACCCACTCACGTTCCTTCGATTGCCCTTTATGTTCCAGGGTCAAGGTAACTATTATAAACATTCCGCAACCCCGGCAGGAAGGATGTTAGGATTGACAGGACTGTTGCGGAATGTTTATAATTTATAATAGTTACCGTGACCCTGGAACATAAAGGGCAATCGAAGGAACATGAGTGGGTCCTAAATCCTAACATCCTTTTATTGGAATGATATCAGATATTTACTCGACATAATAAAATTATGAGCACCTACGAGTAGGTATGATTAAAAACACGATTATTATTGAATAAACTGCAATATAACAAATAATGTGTATTGTTATTGCATTTAAATTAGCAGATTAAAGATAACTATCTAATAAATACAAATACAGGACAGTAAAGTTCGTAGTTAGATTTATTGCAAGTAATAAGGCGTTACTAGCCAATTACATATATTATATTCATTACAAGCGGATGTTAATAACAATATTATTAACTAGCTTCTGCCCGCGGCTTCGCTCGCGTTAGAAAGAGACAAAAAGTAGCCTATGTTACTCCCCATCCCTTCAACTATCTCCACTTAAAAAATCACGTCAATTCGTCGCTCCGTTTTGCCGTGAAAGAAAGACATACAGACAGACAGACAGACACACTCTCCCATTTATAATATTAGTATGGATTATAAGTTGCATCGAGTCTAAACTTATAGACTAAGATTTGCAGTAAAGATTTTATTTAATTATTAAGAGCGCTGGTCTTAATTAAATTCAATCTCGCGATTTTAATGATATTTACATATGATAATAATCATAATTAAGTATCTTTATGTTTGTTAAGATTCTTCCAAAGTGGTTTTTTTGCACTCTGCCCTGCTTGTCGATCACTGATAAATTCAAAATCGAATTGTGGACTGTATTTCACGCTAATCGAGTTAGGGTCACATATTCCCCCAACAAGGTCTAGTTGCCTCTTCCAAAACGTTGGTAGATTTCTATAGAGAAGAACATGCAAGAAACTCCACGGATACTCTTTATAAAACTTCATGTTTTACAAAAACTTTGTTATATTATTTTTGGTGCTTCTATATTTGAAAACAATGTAGAAAAAACAGTCGTGGCAGTTATGACTGATCTCAGCTGACAGCGCCCGTTCACTACCATGACGCGTGGCATCAAACCTACACGTGTTTTTCTGAAGGGTCATACACAGTTCATGAGACACAACCCGCTAAGCCGCTAAGATAGATAGGCAGACGGACGGACGAGCGGATATTGGACAGCAGAGACTTAACAATAATGTACACTGTGGCCTTAACGTTATTGACCAAGCGGCAGCCGGATGTCGCGCTGCTTGTCTGTCTGTCTTTCTTAATTCTGTGTCTAGAATACCGTGTGTTCGAAGGTTTAAATCATATTGTATTATTTCCCTATCCAACATTGTCCTGATCCTGAAAATGACACAAGTCTGACCTCCAATTAAAACTCGCTTGAATCTGACCTCGTGGTAGTTACGCTGGACATCACACCATCTTTTTCTGGGCTAGCCTCACCAGTCACCGACCAACTTACTTAGGTCATCGATTGAGTTACACATGACAGTAGTCACAATCACAACCTTTAAAATTGATTAAGCTTGATATTTACTACACTGAATGATTCCTAGAGCAATAAAATTAATATAATTGTTGACCTATTAATTGATATCAAACTATTATGATTTTGATTGATCATGTCCATTTTATATGATAAATAATATAACAGTATTCTATGAATAGACCAAACGTCTGAAATACTGTTATAGACAATAATTATTATTTCTATGATTTGATTGAGTCGTTCTTTTGACAAACAATTATTGTTATATAAAAATCCCGACGGAGACCTTGATCGAAGTATTTTACACTAATCACTTCCTTAATATTAAATTGTTTCTTTTTTTTAGATTTTTCTTAAAAGGAAAAACAACAACAATGAAAATAAATTGATTCGCATGCGCGCTCTTTACTAAGTTTACTACATAAGTGACGTACGTAATTTCAAGTTCGCGCTAGTTTTAATGTTCCGCGCCATTTTTTTTTGTCTATGGCGCCTGCCTTTTTTTAACCGACTTCAAAAAAAAGTAGGTTCTTAGTTCGACCCGTATGTATGTATGTATGTTTGTCCGCGATTATCTCGCGTTTGGCTAAACCGATTTTATGCGGTTTTCAGCAAAGTGTTTGTTACATTCTGGGGAAAGTTGGTATATAACACTAATGGATATCCCGTGACGTTGCCCGCATAGATCGCATTTTGCTTTCTTGGATAGTAGATTTCTCAGGTAGATTTTCAAAGACGATTGTATGTTTATTTTATATATAACACTAATAGATATCCTGTGACGTTGCGCGCTTGGAGCCGATTTCAATTTTTATAAGATAATAAGATTTTTTTTAAAGTTACTCTAAAACGTACTCAGACATTGGGACTCTAACTAAAAAGTAATAAATAAAAAGCTTTTTTTGCTTTACGCACCTGAGTATCAAACCAAAGAGTCTTAAAATAATAATGTTATTATTCTGAGCACATAACACATTTCCAGAGTACTTAGGTGATCATCATTCGACCTGGCAATACGGTCAACACGTGAGAATAGTTGAATAATTAGGTAATAATTTCCCC
>CM066234.1:10721857-10893442 GCA_033675125.1 Athetis lepigone
AAAAACAGCGCTTTCGCGCTTTCTTGTTAAACAGCCGGGACTAAATATTTTTTTAAACAGGATTGGTTTGTCGCACAGACCTTTTGACCTTATGTGCGTGTCTCTTATACATTGAGGTATTACCAATAATGACTATTCGTTTGACTGGTGTGTAAGTTTTCTTAATTTCGAAGATTTTTTGAAGGAGATCCGTAAAATGGACGCGAATTGGTCTATGGACGCGAACAGGCGAACTTACCCTAGGTACATTATTATTATAATCATATTCGAATAAAAATATCATAACAAATTGACACACTTTTGTGAGGATTTGAGGAGGTCAATAGTTAACATGATTGACCTATGTCACAAGTGTGAAAAATAACCTTCAAAAACACACGTGATTCGAGACACAATAGAAAGACAATAGCAGCGCGACAGCCGGCTATCGCGTGGTCGTTGAAAAGTTAATAATAACTATTCAAAATCTTGACTTTATTTAAACCTTCGCTAACTTTTCATGACGACATAAATCGTAAAGTACCAGTGTAACACTTACTGGGCGCATAACTACGTATTTCGTAATACAGAGAAGTTAAAAGTAAAAGAGACGTAAGTAATATGTTCTATAGTAAGAGGTTCTGCCCCCTTACCATGACGTTTAAAGTAAGATTGTTTTAGTACTGTAGCAAGAGTGTGCAAGTGACAGCGTTAGACACGTTGTCTAGCGCCGTCTCTTTCCCACTGAAAGTAATATCAAAGTAATAGTGCTATAAGGGCTTGTGGTACGCCCCCTGTAGTCAGTAGCCTAAAGTTGGCAAAAGTTGATCTTAAAATAGAAAATAGGTTCAATGGCCTTTTTTCAGGTTTCTTGGATGATTATTACCTATGAATTTAGATTATACACAATGATATCACATTTAAATCATTATGTAAATAAACACTTTCTCTTATGTCACATAAATAACCATGCACCGGTTTTGCGACTTCCGCAAGTCATCGGTTATATTTTTTTATCTGACGAAAAATCTCAATTTTTCCTTATTTTAGACACTTTGAGGGATGCTTATTATTTAAGTAGCTCTTGGATGATTATGAGATTTGAGTGACGTTTCAGTATTCAGGTACAGGTCTCATAGACATAAATTATCCTATATTCCTTTATACATATTATATCCCTTTGATTATTATACATTGTTAGCCAGCATTAATACAAAATAGTCCATGGTTAGGGTTATATGTATAGGCTGTGATTATAAATAGGCGTAAAAACTAACATTAAACGTAACATAACAGTACATAAAAGTAACATTATAGTAATTCCCCATTTGTGTAGCAGTCACAAATCTTGACATTTGACATTGACAGTCATATCATGACGTCACAGCGTACCATAAAACCAATAATTGTTAATTTTAAAATAATAAACTACTGTAATAATATTTTATTACTAACAGGTCTTCCGACTCAGTTATTATGGCTAAACCGGTAAGTAGATTCGTCATTTATACTTAAGACAAAGAATTTATAATAACAAACATTTAATCAAATATATTTGACGATGGCGCTAAGCGTTTTTCATCTCACGACGACGATCAAACGCATCGTACGATCGTTATTAAGCATTCCATGTGCTCGCACGATTATTTGCGAGCTGCTTGCGAAGTTCAAATAGGACTTAGGACACTCTGATGAAATCTGTATGTTTGATTGAACTCATCGCACGACGAGAACCCATCGCGCCATCGTACGATCGCTCCCAATTAGGACGACGCCTAAGGGCCTTGCCTGGGCTGCGGGTTTTCGAAAGAGATACGACGGCTCCGGATACAAAGGGCTAAGAAGAAACATGGATGGGTTTTAGCACAGATTAATAAATAGTTACTACGTAACAGATACTTCACTCCAATACAAAAACGAAAAAACCTACGCTATAATAGCCTACAAAATCATAATAATAATACCAACTGTTTGCAGCGAGGAGAAATGTACCATAAGTACGCACAAAGAGAGTTGAGATTCTTTTGCCCGCCGCGCGACTAACGTGTGTGCGTGTCGTCCAACAAATCTGCTAGGGTTATACGTATGATGATAATGGTAATAGAACGACTGTTTTAGAAAAATAATATTTTTTTCATTTGTTGATCAAATATTTTTTCTTTTAATAAAATGACTGATGCATATTTTTCGTTCCTTGAATTCCCGATTATTATATTTTAGTGTCGAAAATATCCAAAACCGCGTGAATAATTATAATAAATATTCAAAAGGGAAACAGGAGAATTGGGAAACAGGGGAATTGCACAATAATCACGCAATAATTACGTGGTTTCGGCATTTTGATAGTCAGCGCTATACCCGTGACGCGCGAGCACTCAGGCGGGCGCGCGACAGCCCGGTGTTCGTTGTATCGTCGACGATACGCGAAGCGGTAGGCATAAAACGCGTGGCCTTGAGCGAGTGACGGACGCCTGGTTTTAGTCAGTAGAAGTCTGACACTCCCTTCTGGCTCCTCGAGAGCGGAAGGAGTCATTTTTGATGATTTCGAATCCCAAAACAAAACATTGTCATGTAATGCGAGTGCCAGAGCGAGCCGGGAAGACATGTTTGGCGGCCCGCATGCGTGACTGGCCCGCACCCGCAACACAATGAAAACGCACTAAAGTAATACATCATATTTTTATGTGTAAATTTTTGTTATTTCTGGCTGAAGAAAAAAATAAAATAAAAATGTATACTTTTACATAATTAATTTTTACTCTCAATGTTGCGGATTAAAAATAGCTTATGTCCTTAAAAGTCACAATTCATCAAAATTGGTTTAGCGGTTTAGGCGTGACAGGACGCTTTCACGCCTTAATCGTTAAGCTTATCAAAGCAACAGTACATATTGGTTTGTTTTAGTTTTAGTATGAACATTTGGATATGTATTTAGTACAAGCAGATAACAGGGTAAAGTGTTAAGTATAATACTAATTAACTAATTACCAGTGCCTCTTTTCTAATGACCAGTTCAGATTTTAATATTTTATATGTTCACTACCTCTTTAGCCCAGTGAGTCAGGTCAAGTCAGGTGGAAACACTTCTTTATCAATTCCCATATAATGTGGCAATCGATAGCCACATTTGCGGCGAAGATTGACAGACAGCATACCAAATTCTGCCTCGTCTCTAGACAAGAATGTGCTATTGAGTTGCTTGTATAAGTGCATCGTTAGATCCGTTCAAATGAGGCAAAATACAAACTTTTATTGTCTATGAACAATTGCTCTATGAACATCTCATTCCGGTATTGAGCAATTACTTCGCAGACAGTATCTATGCAAGTCTTTTTGTAGATTTACAGTATTCTCTCATTGAATAAAAGCTCAATTCAAGGCATTTCTAGAGAGATAAATATCCTATCTTTAGCCATTGTGACATTCTCCACCCGGTGCGTGGTGAGTCGCTAGAGGATCTATTCATTCATCATTTCTCATCAGCTGTCTGTGTCTCACTGAAGGGCCAATGCCTCTCATCCCTCATTCCACTTATCCCTATTTAGTGCGGTTGCAAGCCAATCCTTGAGATGACTATCGAGTCGAGACCAGTTCCACTTGAGCTTGGTAGCCGTGTGACCTACATCCGCAATTTTAGTTTTGGAACGCAATATTGAATTTTATGCTACGTGCTAGAGGATCTATGTGAAGTTAATGAAGTCCCACTTTTGACCGCCAACGTCCGATATAATCGATGATCTAAAACTGAGAAAAACTTTTGTTGAATTCTCATGACAAGAAATAGGTAACAATTCGTTCAATCAGCAGCCGGTATCAGTTTCGAAGTGTCACTAATCGTCGCTGGTACACTCTTGGCCATATTGAAAATTGGAACCCAGCAAAAAATTATATCTGCGCACTCGCCATTTAAATCAATATCAAATACGTGCGTAAATATTTCCCTGTTCATTAACTGTTACAAAAAGAACTTTGTAACAATAAATTAGTTCCCAACTTCCTACCAGACATTATTTTCAAGACGTGTAAGTATGCAAAAGCAGCTGGTATAAATAGGACCTTGATACCTTTAGTTTTGATGCTTTTAGAGGTCAGGTTATGGCGGTGGTTTCTTTTGTCATTCCCATTTTGCTTATGTTTTGCATGAAGGTCTTATGACTAAGACCACGTTATCTGATTGGGCTGCATCTGGTGACAATATCTGCAGGCTAAGGGACTGCGTACACTTATTGAGCTCTATTTAGCTTGTAACCATAGAAAACACCAGTTTTGTATGAAGTAGCGTTCGCTCGTCCGTTAATGCTTCCTCGTCTATTCTGCTTTCGCACAAAATTGCTGAATGGAGCTAAATACTATGTGCTTTGTAGTGGTGTCACTTCTAACTAAAAAGCTCCGGGTTGCTACTTATAAAATTCTAATGGAAAACCTAATAACCTTTACCACGCCCGGAAATTGACCTCTGGAGCCGGCGGAGGCGCTTTGACCACAAGACCAACAAGGCTCTTACCAAGATCATTCCACTTACATTCACTGAAGAAGACTTGAGGCCATATTTCAATAGGATACCAGGTTGCGCAATTTGGTAAAAAAAAAACACCAAAACAGACACTAATGGCGAGATAAATTGACGTTACTAGCACTGACTTTGGCTTAGCTATGTTCCGTCTCTATCGTGCACTTGACGTTAGACAGTTGTGTAAGTGACAGGTATAGCGCTTAACCAACGTGTGCTAATTAACGGTCTATTTATCTCGTCCTAAAGCTGGGCATTGTCGGTCATTTTGCTGCGTCAGTTGAACTGTCGTCCATCCATTCAATCGTGAGTGTCGAATCGTCACTCCAGAGTTGATTGGCCGCCTAAACCATTTGGAGTGACGCCACAGTTTTACGACTAGACTGACGCGAAAAATTACCGCCAATGCCCAGCTTTATTTGTCAGTTTCAAAATGGACGTCCAGTATGCGTCCAGTAAACAGTTCCTCTGTTTTAAGTATGTCTTAAAAGAAAGGGAGGATGTCGTTGGCGCAACTGGTGTCTAAATGGTGTCCTAACGAAATAAGGCCCTTACAGCATAGCCCCGCTATTTTCAACTGAAATGTTTCTCAAGATTACACAGTACAGATGTCACCACTTATTCTACCACACTTCGTCATAATGACAGAGCTAGTCCCATTAAAAACGCATCATGCATCATGGTGACATATTTCTGGCTTATTTCACGGAATAGTCAGATAGCGGGCCTGCGTGTGTTATACCTATTTGTGTAAATCGATGGCTCTGTAATACATTTGTATTACTATTGCTAAGCGCAAAATTTAGGGTGGCCATAAGGGACAACACGCATTTATTTAGCTCTATACCGCTTATGTCCATAGAAAAAAACTATTTTGTATGAACATGAAGAAGTGTCAGTTTAGCTTTCAGCGTCTGCTTTCGTACAAAATCGTTGTTAAAATGGAGCTGCATAAATGTGAGGAATTCATTAAAGGTTACACATTATTGCGAAAATTATAATCAGAAAAATCTTTCGTATCTAGCAGAACAAAGTATAGACTTTGTTCTGCTAATATTCAAAACTTTTAAAACTATCCGACTCGACGATAAGGTCGGGTCGGATAATTTTAAAAGTTTTGAATAAAAACCAAAAAGAGACACTGTTTACCTCATTTCTATGCTCTTTGTAAAATATATATTTCCGTTCCATAACACACTCTACATAAATAAACTTAGCTGCGTACATATACGAACATAATATAAAGCAAAAATGGATAGTTACATAGTCACGAAACCAGTTAACGTAGATCCCAACGTCATAGAGTTTCCGTGCATTTCAAGGTCTGAATAAAATGGCCATTTTCCAGTGTCAGGGTCAGTCTTTATGAAAAAAGCTCGCGGTTTAAAAGCGCCGGCGCAACTCAGTATTGGTTTAGTCGATCACTATTGGTGCGGTGGATGAGTTATAGGGTTAAAAAAAATTGGGACAGTGCTATCTAGTCTAGGTGAGTATTTTAATTGTTGTAATTTGCTATTTGTTGTGGTTGTTGTAACTGACGTTTTTAATTACTTGTGTTGTGTCAATATAAAAAAAAATACGGAGTCAGTTTTCCAAAAATAACTGCATATTTTTCTGTTTAATAAAAAGGAGGTGGGATTTCAGTAAGTCTCGAATTTTTTATGAGAAAGCAAAATCAAAATAAAACTAGCTGTCCCCTGCGGTTTCACCCGAATTTTTCGTTACTGCTCCGCTCCCGTGGGTCGTAGCGTGATGGTTTATAGCCTATAGCATTTCTCGATAAATGGGCTATCTATCACTGAGAGAATTTTTCAAATCGGACCAGTAGTTCCAGTGATTACCCCTTACATGCAAACTTACAAATTTTACCTCTTTATAATATTAGCATAGATATATATATTTTTAAATACTTACAAATATCTTTGAAATAGACTACCGTCATGTCACTCAGCGAGATGGTAAGTTAAATTTTTAATTTTGTGTAGCTTTTGTTTCTCATTGCCTAACTTTTGGCCGCGGCTTTTTGTCGCCGTAAGTAAGCGCTAAAAGTGGAAAATAAAAAAAACATAATTATTCTTAAAAAAAAAATTATTAGTGGGGCAAAACACATAATTATATCGTAGATGTTTAATGTTACTAGGTTAAGTGATTATTATGTGTTTAGGTACTTAACATAATATATTAACAGACATGACCTTGTAAACATAGTCTTTTCCCGTAAAACACTGAAGGCGTACCACAAGCCCTTATAGCAGTATTACTTTGCTATTACTTTCACTGGGAAAGAGACGGCGCTAGACAACGTGTCTATTGCTGTCACTTGCACACTCCTGAACAGGAATAAAACAATCTTACTTTAATAAACGTCATGAAAAGGGGGCTGGTATCCAGCTGAATCCGGTGAGGTTGGAAGCCGACCTCAACAAAGTTGGGAAAGTTGGGAAAGTTGGGAGGCTAGGGAGATATGAGTTGTAAACATAGTTAATTAACCGCAAGGGATATATTTTAGACTAGACAAGTGATTTTAGCTAAATCCGTACTAAAATTATAAATGCAAAAGTAACTCTGTCTGTCTCTTCACGCCAAAACCGCTGAACCGATTTAAATGAAATTTGGTACAGATATAGTCTGGGACCCGAGGAAGGATAGTTTTCATCCCTGAAATACTCCGGGAACGGGAAGTATTATTCCACGCGGACGAAGTCGCGGGCAAAAGCTAGTAACACATAATAGCGAGATTTGTTTTTTATTTGAACGTGGCATCTCTGAAAAATGTTATAATATTAATATGTCTGTTTATAATAGGCAGATTTATGCGAATTAACGTAGATTGAGAGATACCAAAGCCTGTAACAAAAGAAGCGAATGAAACCGCGGAGACCTGCTAGTTTTATTAAATAAATTCATTACTGTAAACTACATATTACAGTAATGAATTTATTCAATAAAACTAGCAGGTCTTTTTTTTTACTTTTCTCTTATTAACCTTTCAACAACCAAGCGACAGCCGGCTGATGCGCTGATATTGTTTTTCTATTGTCTCGAGTCACGTGTGTTCGAAGGTTTAATAAAACATTTAAAACTAAAAAAACTAAAATAAAAATCAATCAAACTTTAAATTTTAAAAAGCAAATCGGCCAAGTACGACTTGTTCTCGTAGACAAAGAGTTCCGTACTACTAGGTTACGCCAACCAATAAGTATTTATTCGTCAGAACTACGCACACATACAAACTAATGTCAGATAGAATTCCGGAACTACTGACGGACAGTGGTCTTTACCACACAGATGCGTTATCGGTCGATAATATCGCATGCATTATTGCGTCCATCCCAGTACACAATTGCGTATTATCGGTGTCCCTTCGTCCAGCATACTCACCATGGAATCCTGATATTTCATGAATGTCAAAAAACTGTTCTGAAATAGTGCTAAATAGTGCCCAAAGGAAAAAAATAGTGCTCTTGTACTTGCGAAGTTATAGCCATAGTTCGATGAGTATGCTGGACGAAGGTTTCGCCCAGCATACTCACCTCCGTCCGGAGAATCTGTATACGCTTCAAACATAATTCATACTTCAAAAAATAGTTCCCAAATAGTGCCAAACGGTGCCCAAAAAGAAAAAACAGTGCTCGAATAACTTCGGAGTTATAGGCTTCGTTCAGTGAGTATGCTGGGCGTAGGTACTATTTGGGAACTATTTTTTGAAGTATGAATTATGTTTGAAGCATATACAGATTCTCCGGACGGAGGTGTCGAACTATGGCTATAACTTCGCAAGTACAAGAGCACTATTTTTTTCCTTTGGGCACTATTTAGCACTATTTCAGAACAGTTTTTTGACATTCATGAAATATCAGGATTCCATGGTGAGTATGCTGGAAGAAGGGACACTATTATCGTGCGATAATTATCGCAGCAGTGTGTAACTTTGTAGCCGTCGTCGATAATTACTAAAACAGACAAAATTATTGGAATAACGTGTTTGCGATAAAATCAACCGATGCTAACGCACGTATTAATATGGTACAGGATCGACGGTCTCGTTATTTCTCTTCGGGCACGGAACCCTAAATGTTAGACCTACATGAAGAAATCCGTCGTTATAAAACAACTCACGTGGGACCTGCGTCGACGCATGGGCAATTCATGGCGTGTGACGCTGTTGCGTATGAGTTGCGTTTGGAAATTACGCTCAGAGCTCAGACTGATGTTGCACTGCATTTCGTGATCATTATGGCCCAGCGCACACCGCTGGAGACGCAGCGGAGCGCATTTGAAGACAACAATTTAATATAAACCTTAACTACCTCGACATACTGTCAATATAAGAACAAAGTCGCACGCGGTGCTCGGAGCGCGCTCAAGCTACTATATACAAGAACATGCGCGCGACTGAATATTGACAGTGTCGTAGAAATTATTAAGCCCTATAGGTATTTTAATGAAGGTAGGTTGGCATTCTTGCAAGAAGAAGGTTACTTCTTAGGCATCCTGCATTATTATGAAGATAGCTGAAACCTAAAAATAATTATAATTAAATTGAAAATAACAAATAACCTGAAAACAGGTTATTTCATTATTAGAAGACGGAATTAGGTTGAGTTGTTTAAATCATCTCCCTAGCCTTTTCCCAACTGTGTTGGGGTCGGCTTCCAGCTTAACCGGATTCAGCTGGATACCAGTGTATTACGTGGAGCGACTGCCTGTCAGACCTCCACAACCCAGTAACTAGGCAGGCAACACGATACCTCATGGTTAGACTGGTCAGAGTTTCTGGCTAACCAGTGACGACTGTCAAAGTTCTACGATATGAATTGAAAAAGTCACATTGGTACTTGCCCGGATTCGAACCCACAACCTCTTACACGAGAGGCGGGCGCCTTATCCACTGAGCCATCACGACATTTTTTGAGTTGTTTAAATATTTTGTACATAATTATTTTTATAAGTAGTTTTTTTTTTATTTAAAACTGTATGCACATGTAAAAAAACAATTGCACAACGGCGGACTTAATGCCTTGGGCATTATCTACCAGTCTACCTTAGGGTGATGCAGACTTGCAGAGAGTTATGTAATTAAATGTTTTCTACTTAATTTTATTGACTACTTACTCCAGAGAAAAACTTAACAATAGTTTATGAAATTATCTAGAAGTATGTCAATGAAATTAATTATTATTAATTTATCTGACTTTAAATATTATAATTACGATCATTTTATTAGTTTTCCTTTTAGAACAATGAAATAAACTATGTCAGGAATAATTACTGATCATCTAATTAGCTTTTCATTCAGATATAAAATCTAAGTCGCTTTGTTTCCTGCCTCTTAAAATAATATAAAATTATTATCATTGAAGATAATAATTTTATTATCGTCCCTGAAAAAATAAAGTCTAGTCACCTTCTATTACTTAGAACAATTTCTTACCTTTTAAATCTAAGGTCAGTATCTCATCGCAGATAAATAATCATTTTTTTTATTATGTGTTGAAAGATTGACGGTTTTTCATGAGGATGTTCTTAAGTTAGTAAAAATACTAGGTGTACAACAACTGTAAACAAACCACTTTTTTTATGGTACCAACTCTGAAAACTCGAAATTTTTTTTTGTTGTTCCATACATTATGGTCGAGAGGGCATTGAACTTTAGTTAGAAACAGCTGATATTTTTTTTCGAGATTTCAGAGTTGGCTCCATGATAAAAGTTGTTTGTTTTTATGAGTAGAATCACCTCCTAGCGGGTTGTACAGGACCAAAAATACACCTAGTTTATTCAACCCCGTACCGTTTGAAGAAAGTCTAGAGACATAACCTAGAGCACTACGTAGATTTATTCATTATATCCATAAAAAACAACGATTTTGTAAGTACCTACTAAAGCTGAACTTTGTCTTCTATGGATATGCTGAATAGAGCTGAATAAATGTGCGTAGTCTCTAGAATTATATACAAGCTTTAGTAATCAGTAATCACATAACTTAATTTTGTATTTTTATTTGATAGGTATAGGTATTTTCTATGTTAATATTTAAATATATAAGTACTTCATAAGTTCATAGGCACTCATGCAATCCTTAACCTCTTGTACCTACTGTAACAAGTAAAAAGACTTAACACATTTTATTTGATATGCATCTCTCTGTTAAAGTTCACAACGCACTAACGCAGTAACATGATGGCGTGTGATAAACTTACCTTTATTTTCATTCAGTGACAATAACATTATAATATTACAATGTTGTTATCTTGGAATAATACAAAGGTTTCATGGTCACGGCCATCCACCATGCGTCTTCCATGCGCGCTTTTCCCAACCAATACAATACAATATTTTAACCTATTAAATGCATTAGCATTAAAAGCATTGTGTCTCGCGTGAATTTGGATCAATTTTCACAGGTTTTCAAAATATGTAAAGATAGCAGGGAATTAACCATTTTAAAAAATACAAAAAAAAAAAATAAACTTTTTCGTAGCCAATCAAACCTGTTAATACTACTGATCAAAATCTATTGGACCACCAGTCGTTGTAGTACAAAAATTGCAAAAAAACTTTTTAACTGACTGTATGAGAAAATATATTTGCGATATCTGGATAGTACTTCAATGACTAAGAAAACAATAGCTTGACATGGCACTGACACACAAGTTCGATCTATGGCCAATTAGTCGTAGTTTCATTCTAATTAAACATGCACAAATCAGCTGGCCGCGACGCGACAGACGTTGTCTTGTAAGGCCTAAAACATACACAAGCGATGTAAGGCAGCAGGCGTGGAACAGGCGTGGCGCAGGCGTGCGCCGCTTCAAAACGATTTCATACAAAATGTATGCAGGCGACGTTTTTGAATTATACTGAAGCGACGCGGCGCAGACACGCCGTTTCGTTGCCAGCGACGCGGCGCGCCACGCCTGTTTCATGCCTGCTGCCTTACGTCGCTTGAGTATGTTTTAGTCCTAAGGGCCTTATCACACTAGGGGTTTGCCAGCGACTAAGGCGCGGGGCGGGTGCGCTGCAAATACGTCGCAAACACGCCGCGGCTGCATAGCGAGGACGCGTGGAAAATTCGCAATGTTTTCGTCACGTGTTTGTAACAAGATAATGACTTAATACGCTAATATTCGTGGCAATGACACCACCGATACTGACCATCAGCGGGAAGCGATTTTGTTTAATACAATGTTGCAAAGTTCGTGATTGATATATTTGATTGTGTTCAAATGGATTCCGATTTAATGACGACCATTAGCAAGATTTAATTAAACTAACTACATTCGTGATTTGAAGGTCTGTGAATTATATTTCAGAGCAGAAACAGCTGTTTTTTTTTATAATTTTTTAATGGTTTTAATGAATTTCCCGGTTCAGTCAATTTTAGTATGTTGGTCATAGTTTTTTCTTTGGCATTTTAAGTAACGTCCATTCAACTTAATTGAACAGTAAGAAGTTACCGCATTCTAAGTGGTTTACAGTTGTTTTTTAGGCTTGGCTTCGAAATATTTAGCCGTTGAGTAGTTTTGGGTATATACTTAAATAAACGCAGTTCGGCGCAGCAGTAAAAAAATATTTTTATTTGTTTTGATTTTTTGTTTTCCTGTGCTACACAAAACTAGTTGTAGTTTTGGTCTTGCTCAACCTGCTAGGAGATGATTCTACCCACGAAAACAAACCACTTTTATTATAGAAGCAACTCTGAAATCTCGAACAAAATATCAGCTGTTTTATACATTATGGTCGGGAGGGCATTGAACTTTTGTTAGAACAGCTGATATTTTTTTCGCGATTTCAGAGTTGCTTCCTTCACCGTTGCAAGGGGTCGCGGGAGTGATAAATTTAGAGGGGTTTCATTTCTAGAAAACGACGATAAAAAACCGGCCAAGAGCGTGTCGGGCCACGCTCAGTGTTCTATAGTTTCCCGTCCGTCACAATATGTGGGTCCCACTTATGAGTTTAAAAAAAGGCTATTTGTTACGTTGACAATCTAAGTACGCAAAAATTATTTTGTAAAACCTTTTTGACTTTTTTGTACAAAAACTGTTCTTTCCATCAAATTCAAAATAATTTTCCTAGAAAGACCTTATAAAGTACTACTTTTCAGATTTTTTTCATATTTTCCAAACTTATGGTTCAAAAGTTAGGGGTGGGACACATTGTTTTTTACTTTTGGAGCGATTGTTCCCGATATTATTGACATTATCAAAAAATGATTTTAGTAGTTTATTCATTTTTAAATACCTCTGTCCAACAATATATCACACGTTAGGGTTGAAATGAAAAAAAAAAACGCTTCACACTTTACATATAGGGGGGCTACCCAAATAAAACATTTTTCTCCGATTTTTATTTTACCACTTTGTCGGCGTGATTGATATATGTATATACATATTGGTACCAAATTTCAGCTTTCTAGTGATAACGGTCACAGAGATTAAGCGAGGACGGACAGACAGACATGGCGAAACTATAAGGGTTCCTAGTTGACTACGGAACCCTAAAAAGGATACCGAGATGAGTTAAAAAAAAAATTGTACCCTATTGAGTTTGGCTAAAGAAAATTTTACTTCATTATGGTAGTTTTAAAGATTTACAGGGACATAGCAGAAAGTGGCTTGTTTTAAACTATTTAGTGATAATTAGTATTGTTTCACAAAACAATGACATCTAAACAAGGTTTAATAAAGTGTAATAAATTAAACAAAAATTATCGTGCCGTTAAATTATCGCCAAGTTTTTTAAACCGATTACTTTGATGATATCTTCGATTAATTGGCTGCTTCAATTAATTTGCAAGTTTAATGGAAAAAATGGCATCTTACAAGAATGTTGCCTTGGAGTCAGATAAAATAACTTCATACCTAAATGCCATAGTTATTGGAAATAGAATTAGTCCTTCATCTTAATTTATTAAATGTAAACAAATTAATTAAATGTAAATTAAATGTGACATGTCTTTTTACAAAAAATATCAAATAATTTGAAATAAAGCTGAATTCGTAAAAGAATTTGGCTTTATTTCAAACCGCGACGTAGGTAAGAAACGAAATGGAAACAATGTCGGAATGTCATTTTTTTTATGGATTCTTCTGATTCATACACGCAAATCGCTAGTGTAATAAAACCCTAGTGTCCTACCTAATGTGATCCTAAAGACACACCCCGTCTCCTGTGCAAGACAGACGGACAGACAGGCAGGCACACTGCCAACGGATTCTAGATACCGATTTTACGTATCTACTAGCTTTCGTCCGCGTAAATTTCGAAAGTTTCATTCCCAATTTTACCCCTTTCAAGTAAGGATTTAAAAATATATATCTTACTCTTCACAAAGAACATACCCTCCAAGTTTCATGTATCTAGGACCAGCGGTTTGGGCTGTGCGTTAGTATATCAATAATCAGTCAGTTTACAATTTTAATATATAAAATGGTGCGCAACAGACAGTCGCACGCGGGCAACGAGATCCCCCAGGCACACCGTACTCAGTGACGAGTCGTTGCCAATGCCCACCTCCAATGCAGGGAGCACCAGCCCGAGGACTGATCTTCGCCCCGGAAGAATCCAAAACATTCATCTAGCCATTGGTATGGTTTGTCGACCAGGCCAGTTGAGTGAACCACAGATGAAACAACAAAATGACAGTCATCATTAGGGTAAATTTCGTGTGGCAGTAATATGACACCGACAATAATGACAGCTGTCAGATTGACATTTCACCAGACCACAGAATAAGCGAACTCTAGCCCTCGGGCGCACGAGGAGGTTTTCGGTCCAGGCTCTCCCAACTCCTCCTCTCTTCACTCCCCAAAAAGTATATATATATAAAATGGTAAACTATATAGCTAGATATTACGATGACTCAATCACGGAAGACATCTTGATAGTCCATCAAAAGAAATAATAAAACAAGTTTGTAGCACGCGTACGTTTTTTAACAAAACCTTGACTGATTGTAAAGGTGAATGTTAAGGCTGCCTTCAAGATATAAATAAAAGAAATTCGCAGTTCATTGACACTGTCACGCAAATCAATCCATCCGTACTAATATTATAAATGCGAAAGTAACTCTGTCTGTCTGTCTTTCTGTCTGTCTGTCTAAGTGTCTCGTCTTCACGCCTAAACCACTGAACCGATTTAAATGAAATTTGGTACGGATATAGTCAGGGACCCGAGAAAGGACTTAGGATAGTTCTCATCCTGAAAATCCCCCGGGAACGGGAATTGCTCTACGCGGACGAAGGCGCGGGCAAAAGCTAGTACTAATATAAATGTGATAGTATAACTGTCTGTTTGTATGATGAGTTTTGGTACAGAGTAAGCTAATAAGCTTGAATGCCAATGAAGAGCCATCTGGGTCATCACCATCACCATCCTTTTTCCGGTTAATGTTGGGGTCGGCTCCCAGCCTAACCAGATTTGACTGGATACCAAAGTTTTACGTGAAGCGACTGCCTATCAAACCTTCAGAACCTAGTTCCTGGGCGACGCGGTAGCCCTTGGTAAAGCTGGTCAGATTTTCTGGCTTCTGACTACCCGTAATGACTCTCAAATTCTATTTTTTATTTGAGTGCCACCACGATACATAGACAAAGTCGCTTGCAAAATCTTCTATACTAGGTGTATTTTTAGTCTTGCATAACCCGCTAGAAGATGATTCTACTCATAAAAACAAACAACTTTTATTATTGAACCAACTCGGAAATCTCGAGAAAAATATCAGCTGCTTCATACATTATGGTCGGGAGGGTATTGGACTTTTGTTAGAAACAGCTGATATTTTTCGCGATTTCAGAGTTGGTTCCATAATAAAAGTTGTTTGTTTTCATGGGTAAAATCATCTCCTAGCGGGTTGTGCAAGATCAAAAATACACCTAGTACATATAAAATAAACTGACTGATTCTTAATATTTCGAAGCACAGCCCAAGCAGCTGGTCCTAGTGACATGAAACTTTGAGAGTGTGTTCTTTGTGAAGAGTAAGCATCCACTATGAAAGGATTATTGGAAATTCCAATCCTAAAGGGATAAGGATAGGCGAAGCAAGGTCGCCAAGTTCTATCGTAAGCCGCGGGCGAAAGCTATCCATACTAATATTATAAATGGGAAAGTGTGTCTGTCTGTCTGTTTGTCTTTCTTTCACGGCAAAACGGAGCGACGGATTGACGTGGTTTTTTAAGTGGAGATAGTTGAAGGGATGGAGGATTAGGCTACTTTTTGTCTCTTTCTAACGCGAGCGAAGCAGCGGGCAGAAGCTAGTTCTACAATAAAATAAAGACGAAGTCGCGTGGTAAAGCTAGTATTATTTTATAATGCAACATTAACATTATTATGCTACTCTTTAACGGCTTAACTGCAGAACCGATTTAGCTCCACATTTTTACAATACGCTGACGCGGACAAAGTCGCACGCAAAAGCTAAATAAAAAGTGAAATTAATGTTCTGCGGTATTGGTCAAGATTGTTAAATTGAGAATAGCTAGAAATACCAAGCTACGTAATTTAAGAATGGGTGATATTTTTATAAATAATATTTAATGTGTATTTTATATCTAGGACGTGTAAGGCTAATCTCTTTTTCGGTATACCGCCGTTTATCCGAATTTTATTTGCCCTAATATCATTTGCCATAATAGTCAACAGCCATAATATCATACGACATAATACTCATTTGCCCTACTCTCATTTGCCATATTAGTCACGTGCCAGAATCATTGTTTCCCATAAAGTCACTTACCATAACATCATTTGTCATAATCATTGTAAGCCCTAATTATCACATGCCATAATTATGATATGCCATAACATAATTTGCCATCGACATCGGGTGTGTAACGGTTGTTTATATCAAGAGAAATTGGATGCAATTGGGACTTTACACCCCGACTCGGACAGGTTAGATTAGTTATAAAAAAATAACCACGAAGGGGATGGCGGGGTCTATTCGCTCGCTTCGCTCGCTCACACGTCCCCGCCATCCCCTTCGTGGTTATTTTTTTATAAACCACACAGAAGTAGGAGCCGTGCTCCGTCGACCTAGCCCACCATCAACCATGCACAGAAAAAAAAACCATGCACAGAATATATAAGTTTATTCTTATTTGTTATGCCATTTAAATATTATGTCTACTAATTATTATGGCACATAAAAATAAGGCAAACAATATTTATGGCATTCGTATCTTATGGTATCTAAAATTCGGGCAATTAAAAGTATGTCATATGTCTTTTAGGGCAAATGAAACAATCGGGCAAATAAAATTCGGGTAAATGAAATTCGGGAAAATGATGATTATGGCATATAATCTTCGGGCAAACAATAGACAACCCTCTTTTTCATGTACGAAATAACGAAAAAAGAATTTGGCATCTCGTTTATCTCTTTCAATATTTGTGTTTTCAGTATGCTTACCTTAGTATTTACATTACCTATAAAAGTTAATAAATTTTTTATTTAGTAATATGTTTTATATCTACATGTCATGTACTAATATTTTGTATATATAAAAGAAAGTCGTGTTAGTTACATATTTTATAACTCAAGAACGGCAGAATCGATTTGGCTGAAAATTGGTGGGAAGGTAGCTTATAGGACTAGGGGACGGACATAGAATACTTTTTAGTTTTTATCTTCTTTTTTTAGTAACCAAAAATCTGTTATAACGCGGGTGAAACCGCGGGGGACAACTAGTTATGTATAAAACCTAAAGCCCGGTTTCCACCGCGAGCGGAACGGCCGGCCCCATTAATGACTTCGTTTGCAAGCGCAAACTGCATACTTGTATTTCCACCAACAAAATTATGATTCTTAATACATAATTGTTTATTAATGCATTTATTATTCATTATTATTCGACTATTTGTTGTTTATTTGTTTTTCTATTTGTTATTTGCAGTTTGCGCTTGCGAACAAAGTCATTAATGGGTCCGTTCCGCTCGCGGTGGAAACCGGGCTGAAGAGTTTGTTTGCTACTTACCTATTACGTTTATCCAGTACCTTAAAGCCGTTGGTTCCGGTTGTCAAAGGCTATTTTAAAGGTCCATATCTTATTAGGATAGGATACACAAACAAATGCAAACGATCTCTTAATAGATCACAAAGTATACGAGGTGGGGAGGTTGCGGAATAGATACCGTGCCCCCGGAACATAAAGGGCAACCAAACATGAGTGGGTTAAGGACGGGAAAACCGGAGAAGTCATTTTATAATTTCCCACGCGCCAAAAAAAAATAGTTTACGGGGTTTATTAAGAGTTACACTGAAAAAAAAACCCGGTCAAGTGCGAGTTCTACTCGCGCAACGAGGGTTCCGTTAATTTGTTTTTTAGTGAAATAACTACAAATTTACGGTTTTCGGAGTTTTCTCTTTACTTGTGCTATATGACCTTGCTTCTTGCCAAATTTCACGATTCTAGGTCAATGGGAAGTACCCTATACGTATTGAGTTTTGATTCCCTTGAAAATGTCTAAATATGCAATATAAACCGCCGTATCTTTTTATTGCGTTGATTTAGAAACTTGAATTTTTCACTGCTGTGAGAGATAGCAGACCTGAGTATGTGATATTAATTTCAGTTTGATATCTCGACGCGTTTCTGAGAAAAAGGTTCTTGACAGACAGACGGACAGGCGGACGCCTGGTGTGAACTAACTACAAATTTACGGTTTTCGGAGTTTTCCCTTTACTTGTGCTACATGACCTTGCTTTTTGCCAAATTTCATGATTCTAGGTCAATGGGAAGTACCCTATAGGTTTTGATTTCCTTGCAAATGTCCAAATATGCAATATAAACCGCCGTATCTTTTTATTGTGTTGATTTAAAAACTTGATTTTTTCACTGCTTTAAGAGATAGCAGACCCGAGTATGTGATATTAATTTCAGCTTGATATCTCGACGAGTTTCTGAGGAAAAGGGTCTTGACAGACGGACGGACGGACGGACAGACGGACAACAAAGTGATCCTATAAGGGTTCCGTTTTTACCTTTTGAGGTACAGAACCCTAAAAACAGTCAAAATTAAAAAAAAATGTTCTTATTAAATAAAAGATTGTTGACCGGGTATTTGTAATGATATGATTATTTACGAGGTTTATTACAACCTATTGAAAAGTATTGCAGTTTAAAAAACAAGGTTTTCACCTTGTATTTTCTATTTTGCGCCGACAAATTGACAATATCCGTACTACTCCAATATCCAACAGTAAGTATTATTTTTTCTGTTTTACACAAGTCACTACTCAGCATTTTATTCGCACGTGCATTGTAAATAAAATTGTTAAACGCATTGTATTATTTTTTGCATTAAAATCGTGCAGTCAGCTAAGGTTGTCAGATTCTAAATCCGGAAAACTCGAAGAATAAGTTCCGCCAGAATTTAGTTTTAAATTAATTGAAATCATAGTTGAAATAGCTGGACACGTATTTAACTTAGTAAGGGTACGAAGCTTTTGTTTTTACCCGACTACGGAAAGCAGGGTCATGTTTTTTAGGGTTCCGTACCTCAAAAGGTAAAAACAGAACCCTTATAGGATCACTTTGTTGTCCAACCGTCCGTGTGTCAAGACCCTTTTTCTCAGAAACGATAAATCGTTTTCGTGCATATTGAGTATAAATCAAACCAAATGTCACTAAAATCCGATAAGGGGTTTAACTGTGAAAGCGAAACCGACACACAGCGATACTTTCACGTTTATAATACAAGAACAGGGTGTAACAACTATATATTACTAGCTTTTGCTCGCGGCTTCGCTCGCGTTAGAAAGAGACAAAAAGTAGCCTATGTTACTCTCCATCCCTTCAACTATCTCCACTTAAAAAATCACGTCAATTCGTCGCTCCGTTTTGCCGTAAAAGAAAGACAAACATACAGACAGACAGACAGACACACTTTTCCATTTATAATATTAGTATGGATTAATTAATGGGTGTAGTTTATCTATAATATGTATGTATTTATAAATTATATAAGTATGTTTATCAGTTGTCTGGTAATCTGGATACCATAGTTGTTTATAGTTTGGAATTAGACCTGATGGATTGGACCGTGTTTGAGTTGTCCAAGAGCATATATTTTAATTTATTTATTTCAGTAGTTTTAGTCAATCATACCATTTTATAAATATGTATAGACTAACGAAAATCACGAAACGGCTTTTTTCGACGAGAGTGTGAAAGGTTACAGACTAACAGACTTACCAATACTCTTGGTTTCGGGGGTACTCAACTACCTGGTATTAAATTGTGGGATGATACACAATCTTTAACTTATGCCTGCACCAAAGACTATACAACCCTGCACAGACAACCCTAAGCCCACTAGATAGGTACCTAAGTACACTGCATAAAGTAACCAGGATGACTCATTCAGTTTTATCTTAACCACGGCTTGCATTTAATTTATGCGTTGGTTAATTAAAAGTACTCAGCTTCTGTACTATGTACGTAGCTTTTAACGTAGGCAGATACTTTTTTGTATTTTTTAAAAATATTGTCGGAATTGGAATAACTGGGGGAATTGCCATAAGTTTTTACGTGTTTTTAACGTAATCTAGGGGTTTTTAAACCATTCTTTTGTGAGGCATTTGTTTTTCTTTCTTCTTTGTATACTTATTATTTACTAAAAAGACTCTGGGAACAGTGTTTGTCTTTACGCCTTAAAGTAAAAAAATATGGAACGGTTTTTTTCTGGTTTTCTCTAGTAGTCTGAACGATTCATGAAAAAGGTTTAGGTTTGTAAAATACATGCGTAATAGTGGAGGAGAAAAGCTGAGATCTTCAATTGCCTCTACTTAAGTTCAATAATCGATTAACCTACCATAGGACAAATTGAATATTATAACAAAAATTGACTCTTATTATTTCTCTATATTTACACTATTTTAATCACGTCTTTTATCACCCTGTCACTTTAATTTAATTCTCATAACGTCACAGAACTATGTCAAAAACATCTTGCATTAAAAAATCGCAGTGCCTCGCGTTACGCAAGAAAAACGCGCAGTGTAAACCCAGCCTGACCTAAGCCTAATTAGCTGATGCGTTGTTGCAAATATTGCAATAAGTTTCGTAATAACGTCCATTGTCTACTCGCTGCGTCACAATAACTTAACATTTTATCTATGTAAGTATTTTTTCTTTCAGTTTCATCATTCATTCATGTTTTGTTTGTACAGTGCTTTGTTTTTGTTTGTCTTTGTACGAGAGGTGGGGTATTTTAATCTTCGGCACATAGGGACTGAAATTTTACCGTTTTACTTCTAAGTACTTACTAATATTACAAAGCTACAAACTTTTTGACAGCCTATTGGCCTATATATAAGTTAGTGACCCTGAATGCCTAGCCGGAGGTCGCGGGTTCGATTCCCTCCCAGTACAAACTTTCTGCGATGAGCATGATTGTTTGTTCTGTGTCTGTATATAATATGTATGAATTTATAAATTATATAAGTACGTTTATCAGTTGTCAGGTTACCACAGTACATAAGCTCTGCTTATTTTGGGATCAATCGACCGTGTGTGAGTTGTACCAGGATATTTATTTGCTTGACACACAGGAACTTTCTTATAGCGGCTGGTTTGAATTGATATATGTATATTCTTTTAGCGTTGGGTATAGCATATTGATCACGCCATGACCACTATGGGAGTGGTGCAGTAATAAAAGACTCTCAGGATACCGTTTTAAAATAAAACTGCTCAATGTTTGCCTGCATTGATAAAAGCTAAACCGAAATGCATTGCACGTAATAACAGCTGATATATGTGTGTTAACGCTGCAAATTTGAAAAACATCTGATAATTGTTTTAGGTGTACCTTATGATTTTGGTAACGATATGTTAAGCTTTCAACGGTAGTTCTGCAATTACCGACATAAACACGAAAAAAGGCGCGATCATCGTTATTTAAACAGATCTAAAGGCAACAATGCGACAGTGCAACTGTCACCTCTAATAAAAGCCCTAAAGAAAAACGAAAAAATATCCAGTCGTGAACCTCGTTAACCACGCAGATTATTCTGTTGAGAGAAGTCATCGCATCATAAACTAGCTAAAATGAGACAATTTGTAAACAATCGCAAATTAACTGTCAACACTTTCCCGCCATTGACTAGTAACAACATCACGCTTCGTACGAACAGTGCAGAGCAGAACTACAAATGTTAGTTAAAAGACAGAATCTCTGTTACTTGGTCACGATCGCGGCTCATACATAAGTAATTAAGTGCAAATTGTTAACGAACGACTAATTATTGCCTTTGTTCGTTTTTATAATCTGTGTGTAATAGGCAATCAACATCATTTTATTTATTTAAAATGTCGAAGGTTCTCGTCTAGAGATGATATGATTTTGCATTGTATTGGCATGTGTAATACTCGTATGGCTTGCCTAAATTACAACGAGGCACCCTACTTTTTAGGGTTCCGTAGTCAACTAGGAACCCTTATAGTTTCGCCATGTCTGTCCGTCCGTCCTCGCTTAATCTCTGTAACCGTTAGCACTAGAAAGCTGAAATTTGGTACCAATATGTATATCAATCACGCCGACAAAGTGCGAAAAAAAAATTGGAAAAAAACGTTTTATTAGGGTAGCCCCCCTATATGTAAATAGGGAAGTGGTTTTTTTTTTAATTACAACCCTGACGTGTGATATATTGTTGGATAGGTATTTCAAAATGAATAGGGGTTTACTAAAATCATTTTTTGATAATGTCAATAATTTCGGAAATAATCGCTCCAAAAGGAAAAATCAAAGCGTCCCCCCCCTCTAACTTTTGACCCGTAGGTTTAAAAAATTTGAAAAAAATCTGGAAAGTTGAACTTTATAAGGACTTTCTAGGAAAATTATTTTGAACTTGATAGAAAGAACAGTTTTTGTACAAAAAAGACAAAAAGGTTATACAAAATAATTTTTGCGTACTTAGTATGTCAACGTAACAAATAGCTTTTTTTTAAACTTATAAGTAGGTACACTTATTGTGACGGACGGGAAACTACGGAACCCTACATTGAGCGTGGCCCGACACGCTCTTGGCCGGTTTTTTTTTTATTACTACTTGCTTGCTCTTGGTCCCAGACTAGCGACGATGGAGCGAGCTCACCCAAAAGATACAAATGCACTCGTCTCTTGAATACATCTAATTACTTAATTAACTATACCTTTTTTTATACGATAAATCATCGAATGACATCTCCCGAAGGGCAATTTATGCATGCGCCCAAGTACTAATATAAATAAAAACAATAAAACAATTTCGCAGCACGTGCAATGTTTTAATAAACGCAGTAAATAGTAATGTCAGCGTATTTATTTCACTACTGAAAACATACTTAATTTGATACAATAATTAAGTAAATAAATACAATATAACTAAGGCTTCCTACTTTTTTATTCCTCCATACGATCTGTTTTATTGTATTGGATCGATCGTCGTGACTAATTGCTTGATAATAGTTTTTTCTGAAGACACGCTTGCAACTTCCTGGACACTACTTAAGCACTTAAGGCATTATAAACGGGTGTTATAAAACTTTAATCTGTAAAGCGTGGAAATACTGCTTGTAGACCGAATTGGTCGCTTAAATCGTCATATGGGCAGCAATGCGGACGAGTTTTATGGTGCCTATGAGAACCTCAGTTTGTTATTAGTTAAGAAGTTTTGTAAGATATTTAATAGTAACTAGGAACCTGTCGCTTCTCATAGGGTTTACAAATATTTGATGTTAGCGGTTTTTTCTGATAAAGTAGGTATGCATATTTCTTCACCTTCCTTTTAAATCACTCTGCCAAAAAGATATTAAAATCCGTTCAGTAAGGTAAGCGAACCATTTGCTTAGCATCATAACTAGAATGCAATGAAATGCTGAAAATCCGCTATCCAAAACCGCCCTATACCAGAGGAAAATTTTGGTGCGAAACAAAAACACATGGTTTCAAGTAAATTAAGCAAAAAACAAAAGTTTTAAAAGCAAGCACTTAAATTAAATCATTGAACAACTAAATGGCATGTCAATATTAATTCCGAGAATGAATAGGTACGGAAATGCAGTGGGAAAAATCAAGGTTATTCGAGTATCGTAAAAAATATTACTACGATATAGTAAACTATTGTTATTTTGGTTAGGTACCCAGCACCTGCTTATTTTTGCCCATGTGGCCCTGTTATCGCAAAAGCACGACATCGACATGGTCACGGCCAATTAATGCGCTTTATTTTTTTGCATGGATTGACTTTTTCAGACGCAATATGTAGTACCTACCTCCATTCCTATTTCCGTCGCAAAGCAGCATTGTTGTGTTCAGATTTAAGTAATATGGATGCCGGTGAACAGGCACACGCATAGGATAGCATTGTATTTGGAACGGCCACGTATTTTCGAACCCTTTAGTACTGCAGATTTCTTAGACAAAGGTGTTCAATTAACATCAGGTGGGCATTAGGGTTTTAGCGAAAAACACGCCTGATAGTGAGCCACCTTAGCCTATGGACTCTTGTATCATCAGGGGATATCCATCATTGTCTTTAGGGAAAACCATGGCAGGGCATTTCTCAAACCTAGTGTTCGCGGGAGGAAGTTTCTTTGGAATCGCTTGAAATCTTGTTAGTCAGAAACTTTTAATGCTACTTAGTAATGCTCATTAAATCCTTGCCCGACTTAAGACTCGCCCCCAGTCCTCTCTGTACCTGTAGATTAATCTCATTCATCATCATCAGCTGAAAGACATCCACTGCTGGTCAAAGGCTTCCTCCAAAGATTTCCACCAGTCTTGCACCAGCCACATCCTACAGGATCCGGTGTCCTTGTCGAGATCGGTCGGTACATCTTGCGGGAGGCCTGGGTAGGCAGGCAGGTAGGCTTTCCGCCCCAACGACAGTCAGTTGTCTATACTTCAAATAACATTTAAATTGTTTCTCTAGTTACAGATTCGATCTCCTGCATGAAGCCACAGTGCGATGAAGCCTTTTTTAAAGCAGGTAAGAAAATTATGTTACTTAAACTTAATACCTTTGTAAATATTATAATGATTGAAAAATAAGATGTATTTATAAAGTTAAAAAGCCTCTTCTTACGATATTATTCTATGTTTATGTTTATCGTCATGTCCAACATAAACTTTAAAAGACACAAAAATAAATTAAAGAGTCACCTTCGTGCTAAGCGAAGAATATTTTTGTAGCAAAGAAATGCCATCATGCTTCATTGCATAAGAATTTGTTTAGGTTCCCACAGTTAATTATCTAGGTATTACTTACTATTCACTTGGTCTGCGGAGTTAACTGCGTAAGAAAATAAACAGTTCTTCAATGGAATTTTCCTGATGAAGATTCCTCATACCTCACTCTACGAACTTTCTCTTTGTCGACGATTCGTCGACCGGCTTTCCGAATTATTACTGTGCAAAGATTTACGTGGAAAAATGTAGGCTTTTCCTAAACTATTTAGTAAACTAGCTACTTTATTATAAGTTATCCTGGTTTAATATTATCGATATCTATTAAATTATTAAATTAAATTAATTTAATTATAAATATGAGAAGTTTGTGTCAATTTGTTTGTGTGGATTTTGATGAATCTTTACAGTAGTAAAGCTTACACATAATACTTATTACATTAGAATAAGATATAGGCTATATAACATCACGCTATGACCTACGGGAGAGGAGGGATAATCAAGATCATTAATATAACGCGGGTGCAACCGCGGAGGGCAGCTAGGAGTTATAGATTTTTCACCATGCCTGATTACTGAACACCGTTACCCATGTCCAGTCTCCTCGTATAAGCCTAAAGAGCCCTCAAGGACCCCAAGATCTTTTCTAAAACCACCAATACATTGCGTTCCAGGCATTCGTGGTGAGCGGCGCGGCTCTCAACATAGCAGGCCATGGATGCGCACACGGCTACCCCGCCGTGCTGTTTGCGCAGCTCAAGAAAGATGGCGGACCTGTCACGCTGACAGATCATGACACTTCATGGATTGGTAAGATCACTGATGTCATTACCGATATTAAGCTGTGTGGTAGATACTAGATTTTCTTTAAAGGTGTAACAGGGTGTAAATACCCTCACCCTCCATTGAAAAGGAGGGATCCACCGACCAGACGGATAATGTATGAAAGATTTTTACATGTGCTAATGCCGCCAAAAACTCTTACATCGTGATGTAGGATCGTCAGTTGTAGTTCAGGTGTTCGGCGATAGATGTCGCCGCATTTCGATTACTAGCGACACGCCTCCGCCTTTCCTAGTTCAAAAGTTCTGAACGCTCATACAAAAAGGAAACTTAATTTAATGCTTTGTAAAGTTGCAGATTTTTTGTTCTGTTAAAAAAAAGGAAGTTTCGCAAATTGGTTAAACTTTTACACGTGGTCGCCGCGGTGTTTCCTAGCCGAATATACTGAGAACAAACATCCGAAACAAACTTAGAGGTCAAATGCAAGGACAACATAGGTCAATGGCTGTTGCTCTATTTGATGAGCGAAGCACGCCTTGAGTGGACCAGAGGCAAGCTGGTCAATAATAGTTTAGCTCACCAAAACGTGTATTTTACACCCATACATGACGTGTATAAAACCATATGCCAAAGTGCATTGTACCAATTGTACTATAAGCGAATCGGTTGTGGTACCTACATGTACAGTCAGCAAAAAAATGAGTAAATAGCGCTGCCAGAATTGTTCTAATGAGATTTAAATTAATTAACGACTTATTTAACCTTTCAACGACCAAGCAACAGCCGGCTGTCGGGCTGCTATTGTCTTTCTATTGTGTCTCAAATCATGTGTGTTCGAAGGTAAAAAAAAGAATAATAATTTTTCTACTTTAATCAACTTTACATCCATACTAATATTATAAATGGGAAAGTGTGTCTGTCTGTCTGTCTGTTTGTCTTTCTTTCACGGCAAAACGGAGCGACGGATTGACGTGATTTTTCATGTGAAAATAGTTGAAGGGATGGAGAGTAACATAGGCTACTTTTTGTCTCTTTCTAACGCGAGCGAAGCCGCGGGCAGAAGCTAGTAGTATATAATACAATACCAGTTTCCTGTCTGTATATGTATGTGAGTACGCTTTTCTTTTAAACTCCGAATCGGATTTTACGAATAGTTATGTATAGTTTTTTACCTTTCGATCAACATGTTGATCGAAGTTTTCACCAATAGATAGGAGTGATATAAGAAAAACGTTTCTATTTATATTACGTGTATATTAAAGTAAGGAAACTTCGAGATTTTCAATTTGTGAAGCTGAGGCGGGACGCTAGTAATTTATATGAACTATCCAGCATAAATCTGACAACCCTAGATACTTATCTATTTTGTTGACTTTACATTGAAAAACGTTCCCACAATGAATTGCAAAAAAATGTTGATCTGAAAACGACAAAAACCTCTTCACGGTTAAAAAGCAATTGGATATTTAACAAGAATCCTTTTGATTAAAACCTGTAAGTAGGTAAAAAGAAGAAAAACAAGTAATACGGTCAAGTACCTTGTGAACTCTCAAGGTCTCTGATTGTCAAGGTTTTAATTTTAAACGCGTTTATATGGATGATATTGGTGCCGATTCTCTTGTACACAAACTTCACTAAATTTAAGTTATGTGCATCTTTCTCTTTCCGTTTAATTAAGAAAAGGACAGAAGATCAAATATTAGTTAAGTCCTGTCAAATTTAGACACTCCATAGATAATTTAGACGCATTTTAAAAACATGGCGTCTAAATATACGTCAATTTTTATCAGGCGCTGTCTAATTTGACAGGATTAAACTAAAATGTATCTTCTGTCCTTTTCTTTAAGAAATGGAAAGAGAAAGATGCACTTAACTTAAATTTAGCGAAGTTTGTGTACAAGAGAATCGGCACCATTATTTTACAAGCGTTTGCTGTTTGCTTTAAAAGGTGGTGACATGGTGTCAAATTAGTGGTTATTGGCTTTTATATCGTGTGAGCCTGTTTTTAACCTTTAAACACACGTGATTCGAGGCACAATAGAAAGAAAATAGCAGCGCGACAGCCGGCTGTCGCTTGGTCGTCGAAAGGTTCAGGCGCTATATGTTTTTGCGTGTTTACAACCCAAAGGCACTGCCTATACTTAGGAATCCTTAGTATAACCCCTGTATCTTTGCATAGTGTCTAATATTATAAAGCTATGCCCTTACTAATAATCACTGTGTAAAGTTATGCAATGAATAAAGCCTGTGTAACCATACATTTTTTGACGTATAAACCTGTCATAACTTTATGCAGCGTTTATTAGTAAGGCGCCTAGAGTTTGTTTGGTTGAACGCGCTGGTCTCAAGAATTACTAGTCGGATTTGAAAAAATATTTTTGTGATGGATAGGCCTTGGGGATGGGGTCATGGTAGACACGACCCACCCTAGCGAGGGTCTAGATAGTTTACTGATAATTTTATAAACGTGGACTGTTTTCGTCTATAGATTTTGATTATATTGCCACCCAGAATAGAAGGCTGGATTCGCTCTTGGTATTACCGACATCAAATCGGACGAAGTCGTGAGCAAAAACTAGTACTGCTGGAAAGCAAAATTTCGATAATTCACTTAATCAAACCGGACATCTCTTGAATGACTTGACCTATAATCCTTTTGGACATGTAGGTAATTTATATGTAGGAAACTTCATAAAAATAAAATCATAAAATCATATTTATTTTGTAAATAGGTTATATATATAACACTTTTACACGTCAATATTTTGTTTTTATATTTATTTTAAACGAACGATGGGGCCGGTGTTTCGTAGCTGGACTGCTCTGAGAAGAAACATCCGAAACAAACTCAGAGGTCAAAGTCTCTTTTAAAGTCCATACAATCGTATTGGTCAAAAATGTGCGAGAACCATGGAGGTTAATGTCTGAGGCACTCTCTTGATGAGAGGAGGACACAGATTTGAGTGGACCTGTCCAGACAGTGCAAGCATTTGTCAGTAATCGTTTAGCTCACCTAAAAACTAAGGAGCCCAACGTCTTGACGAACAGTACCAAAGTAAGGACATTTGGGTAGGCCGCATTAAATACTCAAACCGTCAGACCGCATATTTAATAAAAAAAAAAAACCAACGACTTCCATAGTCCTCACATTCACAAAAAAAAAATGTCACAAAAACATATGTATACACAATACTTTAAAAAGTACATATCAATGTCAAATAGTAATACATAAAAAAAAAGATTATATACTTTAAAAAGTACACATCAATGTCAAATAGAAATACATAAAAAAGATTATATACTTTAAAAAGTACACATAAATGTCAAAATAATAATTGAAATGTCAAAGAGAAAAGAAATGTAAAAAGAAATGTAAATAAAGTAAATAATGGCCAATGTATTAATCGAAACAGCTCAATCCCAAGCATTTGAATCCTCAATGTAATCTTTGACAGAGTAAAAAGCTTTCTGACAAAGTTTACGTTTTATAAATAATTTAAATTTAGTAATGCTAAGTTCTTGAATTTGTCTGGGTAGTTTATTATAAAAGCGTATACATTGACATTTAAACGAGCCACCTATTTTCTTAAGCCTAGTTGAAGGAACTATGTATTTGTCCTTATTTCTTGTATTTATATTATGGATATCACTGTATTTTTTAAACAAATTAATATTTTTATGCGCATACAACAAATTTTCATATATATATTGGCACGGCACAGTCATAATATTTACCTCTTTAAATTTGTCTCTGAGGGAGTGTCGAGGACTCAGTTTATAAATTGAACGAATAGCCCTTTTTTGCAAAACAAATATAGTCTGAATGTCGGCTGCATTTCCCCACAATAGAATGCCGTACGACATCAAACTGTGAAAATAGCTAAAGTAAACTAATCGGGCTGTTTCCAAATCAGTTAAACCACGAATTTTTCTGACGGCATATGCTGCAGAGCTAAGTTTCTTAGATAACTTATCTATATGAGGGCCCCACTAAAGTTTAGCATCCAAGGTTATCCCTAAGAATACTGTGGAATCTTCGGGCTTCAATTCCTGTCCCTTTATTAGTACACTGGTTTCTGAATGTCTAACATTTGGTAGCGTGAACTTAACAAGTTTAGTTTTTTTCTCGTTCAGCAGTAGATTATTTACGTTGAACCAGTTGACTATTGACGCGAGAGAACTATTTATGACGTCAACACATAGCTGTTGACGTCTTAGTTTAAACAAAAGTGAAGTGTCGTCTGCGAACAACACTATATCATGCTTATCTTTAATAAGATAAGGCAAGTCATTTATATAAATGAGGAACAAAAAAGGGCCAAGAATTGAGCCCTGGGGGACCCCCATTCTCACAACAGATCCAGGTGACCTTTTACCGTTCACATCAACTCTTTGAATCCTATCACTCAGGTACGAAGAGAGAAGATTCAGAGAGGAGGCCCGGATTCCATAGTGGTGTAGCTTCCTGATTAAAGTTTCATGGAGAACGCAATCGAATGCCTTGGACAAGTCGCAAAAAACGCCCAATGCATCGCATTTGTCTTCCCATGCATTATAAATATGTCCTAAAAGTTCAACACCAGCATCAGTTGTTGAACGACCCCTGGTAAATCCAAACTGTTTTTTATGCAAAAGCTCGAGTTTATTAAAATGTATTTGCATTTGATTTAAAATTAGTTTTTCAAAAATTTTACTAAAAGTGGGTAGCACTGAAATTGGTCTATAATTACTGGGGTCAGATGTGCTACCTGATTTAAATAATGGTATTATTTTACTATATTTCATTAAGTCAGGAAACTTACCACAATCAATACAATTATTAAAGATATTGGCTAAAGTTGGAGCTACAATATTTATTATAGATTTAGCAACATCAACCGAGTTATCCCATAAATCTGCAGTCTTTTTAACATTTAATGAGTAAAAGGTTTTAATTACATTTTTACAAGTGACATGCTCGAATTGAAATTCAGAATCACATGCCGGGACATTTTCTTTAAGTAAAGCTTCTGCAGCTATGGGCGATGAATTTAGACATTTAGTAGTCGAAACGGGAATATCTGCAAAGAACGTTTCAAAAGCCGCGGCGACTTCAAGGTCTGATTTAATTATATTATCATCAATATTAAGGTTATAATCACTATTTCGGTTCTTAGACTTTCCAGTTTCGCTATTAATGACATTCCATGTCATTTTAACAACATTATTACTATTTTTAATTTTTGAACTTAGGTAGCGTGACTTGGCCGTGTAACAGACTTGTTTAAATAATTTAGAATATTTCTTCACATATGTATTGAATTCAGTACTTCTAATGTAAGTCCGTTCTTCATACAACTCAAAAAGACGTTGTCTACTTTTATAAATACCAATGGTGGCCCAGTCACTAAAAGAAGCATTACTGTTTACAGAAATATTTTTTGGAATAAACGTGGTATCAAACTGATTGCAATATAAATTAAAAAAGTCGGTATATTGTTGATTTGGATCATCATTGGTTGACAATAATGGTAATTTATTAAGCAATTTGGTTTTAAATGTTTCCAAACGATGTTTTGATTTAGGGTTAACAGTGATATCAATTTTTGCAATTTTTTTGTTTAAAATTGGTATTGCAATTAACTGTCCGCAGTGGTCGGAGTCTAGTAAACTAATAATTTTTTTGTGGGTAGGTACTATCGCGGACTCTTCCGGTCGATCATGCTTAAGGCTAAAATCGCTTGCACCCGCCGACCGAACGTAAAACTAGCCCCGCCTTCTTACGTATACACACGTGTATAAATATCTACGTTACTAATGAATGGCAGCAATGTCGTATGTGTGCGCGTGAGTTGAAACACAGAATGAGGATCTTCATTCATTGTTTTTATATTCGTTAGCGCTGTGAGAGTTGGTATTATAACGAGAGTGTACGAGTTTTGACTTACATTGTTTATTTGATAAAGCAAAATATTGTAAGCGCACAATATTTAACAGATACACTGTTCAAATTTACTATTTACATGCAAAAGTAACTTTCTGTTGATCTATAAGCAGCATTCACTGCTTAAACCATACCACTAGTTTATAAAAATTGATAATGTTACCATAAAATAAATACATCAAGCTATTATTTAAATGCATAATCCGATAGCGACTCTCGGCGAAGACAACGTATTGGGTTTTATTATATTGTGAGTTATATTTTGTAGTAGTAATAAAAACAATATATGAACACTATTATTATTTTATTTTTTTTCAGATAAGCTGCTAGATTAATAAATTATGCTTACTTGAGCGTGATAAACAATAGATTTAATTATTTAACAATCCACATTTAAAGCTTAAAATTTTTATGTGAACTTAAATAATAATGTTTATGTCTTGACTTGGTTTCACCGACAAGATTTATTGTTGCACAATAGAACAAAAGGATAAACCGTCTGGGAGCGGGTGCAGATTTTAAAATAGCACAAAGGCATTTAATTGTGTATTTTCTATTAAAGAACTTTACACAACAAAACATTGTCGTGTCATCCTACCGCCACAGCTTGCTTTAGCAAAATATTTCTAAGCCCGTATTTTTTAAGCCGATACTGACAGTGCCCGGGAATCTCTAACCGCCTTATTACAAAACAAGGTTTTTCTCTAAACCAGGTTTAAGCCATTGAGCTAGGTTTTGTATTTCGAATTTTGATCGTATCAGAATAAGATTCAAATTACAAAACACGGCTCAATGGTTTAAACCTAGTTTAAAGAAAAACCTTGTTTTGTAATAAGGCGGTAAGAGTTTTATATACTTTTAACCTTGATTATTAAAAAAAAATAGATTTCTTAATGCAATGCAAATCAAACTGACTTAGAACGTATAATCAGTATTAAAATCAGTATTCATAGACGGGCCTGCATGTGGGTGTGTGTGGTTTGGTAGTTAGTGGCTCTGGCTGCTAACCTCGAGGTCGTTCTGGTTCCCAACCAGGACAAACTTTGCGTGATGAGCATGATTGCTTGTTCCGTGCCTAGGTCATGAAGCAAATAGTCTTTGGCCTGGGTGTAATTTACGTATAATATGTATGTATTTTATATGTATGTATTATATATGTTTATCACTTTTCTGGTTGCCATAGTAAAAGCTCTGCTTAGTTTGGGATTAGATGACCGTGCGTGAGTTGTCCAAGGATATTTTTTTATATATAAAATTCTCGTGCCACAATGTTAGTTTACCTTACTCCTCCGAAATGGCTTTACAGATCTTTTCCAAACTTTGTGAGCTTGTTCAGTAGGTATGAGAATCGACTACTATATATATATTCATACCCCTACATTTTTAACTCGACTAACACTTTAGATCTTTATTTAAAACTCGGTTTTATTGCTTTGAAATAAGATTGCTTTTAGCTGGACTCTGTTTTTTCTGAACCGGCTTCGCTTTTGAGTGACAAAACAATAGAATAAGTCTGTTTACAAAAATGTTCGCTTGTTATTTGTTCTTACCTCAGAAAATTTGCGCATCAGTATTAGGCCTTTGAAATGATTCTTTGTTACGAAGTGGTTTTCAATAAAATATGCGAATAATTATAAAACGAAATACAAAATCAACTTTGCTGGCTTTAAACAGTTTTAAGCGCAATTTATCTATTTAATATCAAAACATATTACTTAATTTAATCCTAATATTATTAATGGGAAAGTGAGTCTGTCTGTCTGTCTGTATGTTTGTCTTTCTATCACGGCAAAACGGAGCGACTAATTAACGTGATTTTTACAAATACTAATATTATAAATGGGAAAGTGAGTCTGTCTGTCTGTCTGTATGTTTGTCTTTCTATCACGGCAAAACGGAGCGACTAATTAACGTGATTTTTAAGTGGAGATAGTTGAAGAGATGGAGAGAAAACATAGGCTACTTTTTGTCTCTTTTTAACGCGAGCGAAGCCGCGGGCAAAAGCTAGTAACATCATAATTCTCATGACTTGGACATTCTTAAAACTCTTATTGATTTGTCTTATAAGGTGTTACAGAAATATATTTGTAACCATCAACTACGTTATCAACATTTGGTAGGACTACATTAGTCTGCGTTAACATAAAAAATCATACACTACTTATTTAAACAGGCTCTCCGTGGAAGTAAGTATCAAATCTAACAGGCGCGTGCGCAAGGCCATTTCCAAACTTGAATCTTAAGGTAGATGATCAAGGAAGCCCGCGAAATTCAAATTCACTTACGTATTTTTGTAATTTTCAGTCACAATGTTAGTTACGAAACGGTTTTACCGATTTTTACCAAATTTTATATCGGCAACTATATAAACATTTTTTCATACCCTTACATTTTTAAATCGGTTAAAACTGCGGGAGGCAGCTAGTTTATTTATATAATTAATTTTAACTTTAGAACATGAGAAAAGACTGTCAAAGTTAATAATGGTTTGTATTTGTTCGGGCTGTATTTGTAAATAGAGTTTCAATCTATGCTAATATTATAAGCTAAAAAATAGGTAGTTATTTGCCTTAATCTCTAATTATAGATTTTATGCGTGCAATAAATTAAACATTAAGTGTAAGATAAATATTACATTACGAGCAATAAGATCGGCGCAAGTAACCAAAGGCACGGGTAAAACTACGGTCAGCAAGTTAATGATGTCGTAATAGCGATGAAGATAAATAAAATCACATAGTGTTATTGTTCAAACCACATTATATTTTCACATAATTAACACTTATTAGGAAAGATACCTAATTTTATCTTAACCTCTGTTAAAAAATATATATTACTAAAATCACTTTACAATCACTTTCATATACTTGAATTCATATTGAGTTTCAGAAACAGTTTTTTTTTTTTGTATTTTTAACACAAAATGCTTATAAAAGTTGTTAAGACTAGCTGGAAAAGCACTTTTGCATTTTTCTTAAAGAATTGCAATGTATTATATAAAAATCCACTAAATTGAATCCACTTGGTTTGAAAAGTAGTTCACTTTAGAGAAAGTACAAAAACTTTTATCTGATGATTCGAAAACATGAAATAATAAGATTCAAATCATAATATGTGTAAAATAACATTAAAATAGCCAAACATGATTTAAAAAAAAAAAAATAACAAGCAACACGTTATTCATCTTTCAAATTTTAGATCTTTATTCAAAACTCGGTTTTAATGCTTTGAAATAAGATTGCTTTTAGCTGGACTCTTTGGTTTCTCTGAACCGGCTTCGCTTTTGAGTGAGAGAACAATAGGATAAGCCTGTTTACAAAAATGTAAGCTTGTTATTTGTTCTTATCTCAGAAAATTAGCGCATCAGTGCATCAGTATTAGGCCTTTGAAATTATTCTTTGTTACGAAATGGTTTTCAATAAAATATGCGAATAATATTATAAAACTCTAGTCTAAATCACTATTAAACAGAATTTCAAAACAAACAACGAAAAACCAATTCCACTTCGCTGGCTTTAAACAGTTTTAAGCGCAATTTATCTATTAAATATCAAAACATATTACTTAAATTAATAACATCATAGTTATGACAACTTGGACATTCCTAAAATTCTTATTGATTTGTCTTATAAGGTGTTACCTAAATATATTTGTAGCCATCAACTACGTTATCAAAATTTGGTAGCACTACATTAGTCTACGTCAACATAAAAAAACATACACATTACTAGTAATTACACCCACACAAATAATTTAAATTATATATGAATATTTTCCTTTTACCCGCACACTATTTTGTTACTTAAATCTTTTTTTTCTCCTTTTACTTTCGCCTTCTTGGCGTCCCTGAGTCACCTGGTTCCAGCAGAATACCAGCGTCAGGTATATGCTGAGCCTATACCTGACATATGCTGAGCTGGACACCCATTTGGTGCAAACCAGAGACACGCACTGCTTAGTCACTTTAATTTTCTTTTTTGTAATATTGTGTTTATTTTGTGTATGTCATGTGTTTTGCTCCGAATAAATTTGTTATCTATCTATCTATCTATACACTACTTATTTAAACAAGCTCTCCAAGTGTCAAATCTAACAGGTGCGTGCGCAAGGCCATTCCCAAACTTGAACCTTAAGGTAGATGATCAAGGTAGCCCGCGAAATTCAATTTCTCTTAAGTATTTTTGC
Organism: Athetis lepigone; assembly: GCA_033675125.1. NCBI lineage: Eukaryota > Metazoa > Arthropoda > Insecta > Lepidoptera > Noctuidae > Athetis > Athetis lepigone. The sequence goes on from CM066234.1 coordinate 10,757,410, forward strand.
AATATTCAGCTCAGTGTGTGGGTGTGGGAAGTTAAAATCCCTGTAATCTAGAGCGAAGCGTACTCTCGCTTGTTTTAGCGCGTTGTTTAAGACTATTTTTTTGCCGGTCGACGTTGGTGTATCCCAGCGGCATGTAAAGCTCTCCTCACTGTTCGCACACTGTATTCAAATTTAGCAGCAAATCTTGAGGTCCTCGTAAAGAGTTCCTGTTGGTAAGTGTTTACCATGGTTTCCACACGGCTCGCCGTAATAATGCGCGGTCGAGGAGCACGAGGTGCATCATCTACTGATCCCTCAGCAGCCTCCCGGTGTATCCGACGCCATACAGTATTTCTCTGTAAAAATATTCGTAGTTTAATCCCTTTTCTTTTAGAATTATTTTCTTGCTCATTTGATTGCTCTAAATATATCTTGTTACTAACAATAAGAATATATTTAAATGTTTACACAGATTGTTTAATTAATAACCGTTCCATTTTATTTCGAAATTGTATACATTCATTATTTTTATTTAACCTATTTAATTTAAATAATTTTGGCGTAAAATTGTATTAAAAAACAAATAAGTCAAACGGCTTTTGTCTCGAAGTATGGGCAGCAGTAATGTTAAATTAAATGTTTTTTGTAAAAGTAGTACACATATAGGTCACTAATAAACTGTACTCTATATAACGACGGAAAAAAACTTTGGTGTGCTCCGGGAAGTATTCCCGGGAACTTCGATATTGGTTTTCGATTTGAGGTAATTCTCGATACTCCACAGAGCTAGTCCCGGTATTTTCGATACTTTGAAATTCTTATTAATTATTATTATTAGCAGCTTTTAGCTTAGCTGTGATTTAACTTTGTATATTGTTCACAATTAAAATGAAGTTGCACACTGTAATATAGCAAAAAAAAAATTGTAATTTAGCTTAATTCCTCTATTTATTATATCTTTGTCAACCCGGGCCTATTCACATCTTTTTTGCAAGTGTCCAATTACGAAATTAAAGTATTTTTTATTTATATTTTTTTAATGGATGAAAACTATTTTTTTAAAATTAATACGACTCTATTAAATTAATTTATATTGCAGTAAAATATTGGAATTACTTAAATTTTCTAATAATCAAATCTCTAGACCTAATAAAAAACCTGAGTTTATCTCGGTTGTTTCTTGTCAGAGTAGTCCAGCTAGGAAACACCGGCCCTATCGTTTGATTAAATAAGAAAAAAAATTACGTGTGAAAGTGTAATTTTTTACCTATTAACAAAAATAAATAACTTATTAGTTTATTCATTTAATGGGTATCGATATTGCTTGCCCTAGTCATAATCTCGAAAATCGAGTGCTAAAATCAGTTGGAATATTGATATCTGATCTCTATTTGATAGAAAGAAGCAAGGCGCATTCGGACCGTGGCCGGGTGTATAGTTTATCTTTTATACTTATCATGATATTTTTGGATTCTTTTCTACTACGTCAGACGATATTATTAGAAACGGTTTGCAATTAATATTAGAATCAGTGATCGTACTAAATCGCATTAGATAGTTATAAATGAAAGTTATTTAGCACGTTTGGGCTAAACAGGTTTTGCCTCTATCTTACACTTGCCATGCGCAAAAGAGACAGAGCTATACATGACTAATATGATCGTCCCTTTTTACTTTGACTAAAGTAAACATGACTGATAAATATTCTTAGGAAGTGCATTGTTTTCGTTACAAAGGTGACTTAACAATAGATAAAAAACTGAGTGACAAACTAAATTGTTGAATTATGGATTGCTATTAGAATTAACAAAATCAGTATTTTTGCTTTTGATTTTCTTTCCGACTGGTTCGATTAAAACACTAAATTATAAATAAATAAACATAATATGTTTATGCAAAGTATAATATCTCTATCACAAGTCATACTATTATTATCAATCGTTTTATTCTAGTGTTAGTAAATGAAAGTTATTTAAAAAACACATGAATAATAATAATTGTAAATATCATGTTACGGTAATTATAAGAACATCAAATCAGAAATCGTGTTTGCATTATAAAAGATAGACAATCCAATCATGTTTGCGATATATATAGACACAGAAAAACTCATACAGAAAATTTTAATACATTATAATATTAAAATTATCTGTAAAAACAAAACACAACACAACAACAACAGAAAATTTTAATACATATAGTATTAAAATTTTCTGTATGAGTCTAAGAGAGTATAATATAACATCTTGTTATATACTAATGTATCGAATTAAACCAATATTTTCATATGGAAACAGAGAAAAGGAAATTAATAATAATTAAAGAGGACAATATATTAATTTTTAAATACTTACGTCACAATAATAAATATATACTTTAATAAATTGAAGTAGCAAGTAATAATATTTATAGTTATACACAATATCAATCATACAAACACTAAAATGTGTGTATAAATAATTTTATTGACATATTACAAAAGACAATTTAAAAATATATAAATAACAACGACTTACCGTAACATTTAATTCCTGCGATATTTGCAAAATATTTAATCCTTGATTATAAAATTTGGTTTCGTTCTTCCCTTAATAAATTCCGGGGCATTGTTCAAGTCCAGAAAACACAGCACGGGTCAGCAAGAAGGCAATCACAAGTCCAATAAAACAAAGCACAGGTCACGAGAAGAGCGGGAAATCAGTCCAAAAATCGAGGCACGGGTCGTATGTAGTCGGGATAAAAACAAAGAACAGAGAGACGTGTTGACAACTAGCGAGCGCAAATTGCAACTGAATGATGATGAGTGACGAGTGTGTAAAACAAATAATGTTTGGGGAATTCCCTGTGATTGGTCAAAATATTTTTGGGCCACACCCACAACTTTTTTTAGCCAATTACAGGAAACTTGCCGCTTTTAATGCATGTTCCGTAGTGCAAAGTATTTTGTTCGCAAAATGGGTTACCGTAGAAGTCCGCGATAGTACAATGTCTGTATAAATGTTATCTAAGCAAGTAGCGCTAGTGGGAGTTATTCTAGTCGGCTCTAAAAATAGGTTTACAAGATTGTATGATTTAAATAAACTGGTAATTTTTGTATTTAGGCTCGAATTATCTAATAAATTAATATTGAAATCACCACATATAATGATAGACTTAGCACAGTTACAGATTCTGTGCAACACTTCATCCATCACCTTCTCAAAGCTTCAATTCAGAAAACGGGTTTTGCGGCTCGGCCGATATAAAGGGGCTTTTAATTTCCACGCCGACAAAACCGCGACCCAGAACCTCACCTTTGGACGAAATGTAAAATAAACACATCCGGGAAAATAGATATTCAAATAATAATTCGTCACATTTCTGGAAAAAGACCTCTTTGCAATTTAGAGGAGATACGAGCATTAATGACCACCACGCTTGGTCAATGCGGTTAACGATAACAGACTTAATGTTAAGTCCAGGTTTCCTCACGATACTTTCCGCCAGAGATAAAACAAACAAAGTAAAAGTCAGCCCGGTGGAGCTTAAAGATGTTTCAAAATAACCAGTGGAACTTGATTGAAAACTACTTACCCCAATGTTTTTGTTTCAGCGTCCGTAGTCGGCGTGATGGGCATCGTAGGGAACTTCATATCTCCCGTCCTGATGACCAAGTTCGGCAGACAGCGAGCACACCTCATCTCCACGCTTCCAGCACTCCTCGGCTGGATAGTCTTCATCTTTGGGAACTCCGTCCCTCTCTTCATCCTGGCTAGACTCTTACACGGACTTGCATTAGGACTCAGGACTCCTTTAGCAGCCATTCTAGTCGCTGAATACACTCATCCAAAATACCGAGGCGCTTTCTTAGGAACATTCGCAATATCACTCGGAATGGGAATCTTTTTATCCCACTTATGGGGTGCGCATTTAACCTGGAAGATGACAGCGGCAGTTTGTTCCTTATTCCCCCTGATAGCCATGACAATCATAAGTCTTTCACCAGAATCAGCAAGCTGGCTCGTCTCCAAAGGCAAGTATGCTGAAGCCAGAAAGGCATTCAAATGGATACGAGGCGAAGGAACAGAACAACAAGAGGAATTGGAAGCCATGATCAACGCCCAGAAAATGGAGAAAGCCGAAAAGAGAACTGAATACGCAGAAACTCATGTGTGTAACAATATATTTAAGAAAGTCGTTGAATGTATCAGTGAAATTGTGAAGATATTTAAGAAGAAAGAGTTCTTTAAACCGGCTTTGATAGCTATAAGTATGCTGGTTGTGTTTGAGTTCGGTGGAGCCCATATGGTGGCTGCTTATGGAAATACAATTCTCCAAGTGGTTTTGGACAAGAAAGACGTCAATGATGTCGCTTGGCAGTTCACTGTGATAGACCTACTAAGGACAGTGTGTGCGTTCCTAGCTATATTCTTACTAAAGTACTTTAAACGGAGAACTATTCTGTTTTCAAGTGGTGTAATGACTGTTTTATCTATGTCAGCGATTTCGACATTCGTATATTTAAGAAGAGCTGAAGTTTTTACTGAACCGTGGATGTTGGACGTGGTTCCAATGGGTTTAATGGTTCTGTATACTTTGTCTTTCTGCCTAGGATTAGCACCATTGAACTGGGTGATATGTGGTGAAGTATTTCCTTTAGCTTATAGGAGTTTAGGATCAGCACTGTCTACATCATTTTTAACTCCAGCTTTTGTGATTTCAATGAAATCTGCACCTCATTTGTATTCCTCAGTAGGAGTTGAAGGTGCATACTTAGTTTATTCAGCGACTTTGACTGTGTTCCTAATTATAATGTATGTGTTACTACCTGAAACTAAAGATAGGACTTTACAAGATATAGAAGATAGTTTTAAGGGCAAGAAAAGTATTGACGCTGAAGCACAAATGAAACTTATTACTGAAGAAGGTGTCGTGGTTAAATAAATTAAGTATTATGAAGTACTCAAGTCATTCCTGGCGTTTTGTATTATAAGGTTTTAAGTACCAAATATAAGTACGAATTTTTAGTTTGTTTTTAAGTACAAGTAGGTAAAACCTGTACCTACACTACAAGGATAGAATATATATTTTGACTTTAATAATCAGTTGATTGATTTTCTATGAGGAAAAGCAATTTGTACAAATCTTAATTGAACTTATGGTTTAATATTAATGAATCTCAAATCGTACAAGATGGGTGTTTTGCTGCAATTTGTTCATTCATAGTGAGATTAAAAATAGTTTTTTAGTCTTGACCTTAACTTTAAAAGCATAATTATGTTATTATGATGACAACATTGTACAAATAGAAATAGATTTGTTATTTTATATTAATTGGTTTTATTTTTCATCCTGAAGTCTATTTTATTTTTAGTACCTACGATAAAAAGTGCATTTTTCAGCACACTTGTAGGGAAAATTGGGATTTCGACTACATTTTAAAAATTGCATTCTGTTAAGTCCGTCCGTTAGACCGTCCAAAAATACTAGACAAGTAGACACACATTTTTTCTTGATCAAAATAATAACAAAATACAGAGATAAAGAGACATCAATTCTCAGTGAAAATTGTACCAAGGCATGACGTTTCGGGAAACTACAACGCACTGTATCGTCGTCATTTTTAGTTAACGAAAAAAAGAAAAAAGATGTGTGTTAATTTTCTTGATAATCTAACTGACTAAATATCTCTTTTAGTAAACTAGCTTATTAAATAAAATGTTATTAGCACTAAGGATTACACTGAGATTTGTGAAAATGACGGGCAAAGTTTTGAGAAACTCTTGTTCAGTGAACAATGAAAGAAAATGTCAACAATTCTTAATACATATTTTATTTAAAATACTTATTTAGAATCAGAATGAATGTTTAATATTCTAAAATTATTCTACCTAGCTAATATTAACTAGAAACTTATAATAACTTAACTTATTAAAAACACAAACTCTCACGTCACTATTTATATACTTTTACGCGCTTTGGTGGCGGTGGTGGCGGCTCAGAATGGTATCTGAAATAAATAATTATTAGTTAAAAAAAATATCTTATACAACTTAGTTTTCCCGTGTGATAATAAAGTAATACCAGCCTATTACTGTCCCACTGCAGGGCACAGGCCTCTTCTCAAACAGAGAAGGCACGAGCATTGATCACCACGCTAGCTCAAGACGGACTGGCAATTTCGGACATATATTCTTTACAAGTCTAGGTTTTCACACGATGTTTTCCTTCACCGATGTCTGTGATGTCCAAGATAATCTTTAGAAAGAACATTTATGAATTAAGTATATAAATACATACATCTTAAGATGTCGCAGTAGCGTGCATCGCTGCGAATATTTCTTGCCGCAGTGTGTACATTCGTAGTCCTTGTTTTCACCAGTATGTATTGACATGTGCAGCTGGAGATTGTATTTTTTGGCGAACTTCTTCTTGCAGAGGCTGTAAATATAATTGAAAGTTAATATGGTGGTCAAATTTAACAGTATTATAACAGTACCCGACGCAAACAGAGGGGGTTTGTGTTGGAGGTCAAAAAAAGAAAAAAAAGAAGACGCTGGTTTGTTGTGCTTGTAACCACGAGATCAATAGAGCAGTCTTTTATATCTACTAATGTATTAAACTAACTTCAACTTAAATACATATTTTTTTGCAGTCCCCTGCTATAAGAGTATTTAACATCCAAAAACCAAATCGCGATACCGAGGGGGGGAGGGAGCTAGTTTATGGTATTAGTACAATGATACATACTTGCAGGTATACGGCTTAACCCCCAAATGCATTCTATGATGATATTGCAGTTGGTAAGCAGTCGTAAGAATTTTTCCGCAAAAATCACATAGAAATTCAGTTTCTTTAGTTATGCCGTGTTCCTGAAACAAAGAAATAATTTATGCGCATTTATGAAATGTGTGAATGCCAATATACAGGGTGCCTCCAAGGAAATGTGCGTCAAATAAGATATTAATAAAATCTATCAATAGTGGATAAAATTATTTCCAGGTGAAAACAGGCTTTCCGGTCTAAATTCTAATAATGTTGTGATAAATATCCTTAGCCTGTGGTCTGGCGAAATGTCAATCTGACAGCTGTCATTATTGTCGGGTGTCATATTACTACCACGCGAAATTCACCCTTATGATCACTGTCATTTTGTTGTTTTACCTGTGGTATGGTTGTGGTTCACTCAACTGGCCAGCCCCCTTACCATGACGTTTAAAGTAAGATTGTTTTAGTCCTGTTGCAGGAGTGTGCAAGTGACAGCGTTAGACACGTTGTCTAGCGCCGTCTCTTTCACACTGAAAGTAATATCAAAGTAATACTGCTATAAGGGCTTGTGGTACGCCCCCTGGTCGACAAACCATACCAATGGCCAGATGAAGAGTGAGGAAGGATCTCGCGATCTCGCCGACACCTTATGTGGAATAAGTTATGAACTTATGACGCAATAAAGCCTGACTTAATTCACGAAAATATAATTGCTTATAATCAATTTTAGGTTTCTGGCATGCTTATTGCGATTGCAAAAATATAATATGGTACTGTAGAGGCTAAAGGGACCTCTACTGTTCCAGGACAACTATAATACTTTAATAAAAGATATTTTTCGCAATTAATTTATTTTGCTTGGCAGCCTTAAATATAAATTACCTAATTATATATAAGAAAGTCGTGTTACTTCACATTTTATAACTCAAGAACGGCAGAACCGATTTGCTGCGATTTAAACTTGAGGGTGTGAACTTTATGAAGAATAGGTAACCACTATAGACAAGTATACATTCTCCGTGCTACCTTACGTCGACACTCCACTTTGCCAATTGATAGACATATCCTCAATCGACGGACCGGCTTTCCGGTTTGTAAAACTGTCAGATGTCGATCAGCGCTCGCACGACGACACTTTCTAGCTCAGAGTTCACAAATGTATAACAAGTTAAATAAAGCACTAAAGATATACACACTTACTCTGCCTAAAGTCAAGCTGGTGCTTAAAGAATGGTTACAGTCTCTGAGCTATGAAGAAACTGAAAAAGTATTAGCTCCAGTCACATAATTCACGAAAGAAGACGCACTTAACCTCTTCTGAATGCCTTACAGATACCCTTACTCACATTCACTCACATAAACACCCACACACTAACATACACACATACACACACGCTCATATACACATACACGCACTCACAACACTCTACACACTTACCTTTTCTTTGTTTTGATTTTTAAGTTTTTTGTTTTATATTCCTTTTAAAAATTAGTTAATAATATCTCCGCATAAAATGTACATAGTTTTCTATGATACGGGAGAGGGCACTGGTTCCTGTAACACAGGTATTTCACCTAGCATGGGAGCCAGGGACTTCATTTTATTGTACCTATTTTTATGCCAATAAAGATTATTATTATTTAGGGAAAACATATTTGTTTCTTAGCTTTCTAGCTAGTTTTAAGCTACATCAACGGGTCTCAGACCAAGTCAATGTAGCGTGTGGTGAGTTTTTATGTTGAAGGTTGAGTGTTGTGTGGAGAAATTTCATTTTCGTCGATTTGCATGAACTTTCGTACAATCCTGCAGGTGTTCAGGATTGCGGCTTTTTGGAGTATTATATAGGTGGAATCATGAAGGTCTATCAGTTTGAGGCTATGGTGGAGATGTTTGGGTATAACCCCTGTAGTGGAGATGACTATGGGAACTACATATACTTTTTCTTGCCTCCAGATTCGGGTTACTTCTTCTTTGAGTTCTGCATATTTACTTATTTTCTCTCCTATGGTTTTTTGTAAATTGTGAGTATTAGGGATGGCAATGTCTATTAGGTAAGTGATTTTATTAATTTTATCTTGAAGAGTTATGTCTGGTCTATTGTAATGAACAGTCCTGTCGGTTAGTATGGCGCGGTCGTAGTAAAGTTTGTGTGTTGTATTTTCTAAAACAATTTGTGGCGTGTATTTGTAATAGGGGGTGTTTGTATCTTGTATTAGTTTGTGTTTCAGTGCTAGTTGTTGGTGGATGATGTTTGCTACTTGGTTGCGCCTATGAGTGTAATCGGTTTGCGTAAGTGTTGTGCATGCTCCGGTAATGTGTTATATGATATATGTTTTATTATTATTATATTATTATTACTATGAAAAGATTTTTTGAAATTCCACTCCCGTAGGAGTAAAATAGGAAATGTAAGTATTGACCACGCGGGCGAAGAGTGTATCCCATCTGGCCCGGTGACGTGGCCCGGTACCGGGCCACATGGGAAAAAAAAGTTTTAACTGGCCCGGTGATATGTTTACCGGGCCAGATGATTCAAATCAAGTGCCATCGTCCCCGGTAAGGGGCGAAAAGAGGATACGCCTCGTTATTTGTGAAATACTAACTATATGCATCTATGAAAGGGATTGAACTTATAAATCAAACCGCTTAGTAATAATCACTTTTTATTGTGAATAACGCGATATATCAACTTGTGTTATAAATCTCAACTTGAAATAGACTTCCTGTAAGCAGATTTTTGAATTTGAACATATTAACTTCGATAATTTCAGAATTCTCTAACGCATTCTGCCGTTGTTCCTTTTTCGCGCGAAGGGCAGAATGGTGTGCTTTAAAAGAGTCATTTTTTTGAGCCCACTGTTGAACAGTAACGTTTATTAATCATTTTACACATGAAACAAAAAGAAAGGGAAGGAGTTACAACTAAGTTAAAAACCACCCGTACACAAGTAGCCCTCAGTGCTGTACTACCCCTTCTCCCACAAAAGCGACTGGTGGTATGTGGCTGCTCAAAGTCCGTATGATGAAAACAGCAAGATATTTCGTTATTTTATGTTAAAACAATGGTTGCGTGATGATTTTATAAACGTGTGGTGCGATTTCGGACAACGCCACCGTACGACAAATGCACTGGAAGCGTGGCACAGTAAACTTAACAAAACAATTAAAAAATAGCAGCTCAATATGATCGACATTTTAAAAGCGCTTCATACTGACGCCTCTTTTAACCAAACAAGATTAGTGCAAATTGCAAATAAGATACCAAGTACTCGATGCCATTCAAAGAAGGCCATGCTTCGCAAAGACTTTATTCAGGAGACAACCATGGAGCTCATGACAGGTCAAATAACCGTCGGTCATTTTTTAGAAAAAAATGCGTTAGAGAATTCGAAATTATCGAAGTTAATATGTTCAAATTCAAAAAATCTGCTTACAGGAACTCTATTTCAAGTTGAAAATGACACAAGTTTATATATCGCGTTTTCCGCAATAAAAAGTGATTATTACTAAGCGGTTTAATTTATAAGTTCAATCCCTTTCATAGATGCATATAGTTAGTATTTCACAAATAACGAGGCGTATCCTCTTTTCGCCCCTTACCGGGGACGATGGCACTTGATTTGTATCATCTGGCCCGGTAAACATATCACCGGGCCAGTTAAAACTTTTTTGTCCCATGTGGCCCGGCACCGGGCCAAGTCACCGGGCCAGATGGGATACACCCCGGGCGAAAGCTATAAGATAAAGAAAATTTACCTGTAGATGTATAGCGAGACTATTGGCAGTGTCACACTTGTGACCACAGTGAGTGCAGCTGTACCGTTTCATCGCCAGCGTCTGCGGGTGCTTCGCGCTCCTGTGAGTGTGTAGGTATCTGAAATTTTATTATTACCTATATTAGTAATCCGTACTAATATTATAAATGCGAAAGTAACTCTGTCTGTCTGTCTCTTCTTCACGTCTAAACCACTGCACCGATTTGAATGAAATTTAGTACAGATAAAGCCTGGGACCCGAGAAAGGACATAGGGTAATTTTTATCCAGGAAATCCCCCGGGATAGGGAACTATTAATCCACGCGGACGAAGTCGCGGGCAAAAGCTAGTGCCTCATAAAATTCATAATTATTGACACGCGCGCTAGATACCCTTCGACAGAAGAATTATCCGTTCTGGCGTTCTTCTTTCGATGGTTATCTGGCGCGCATATACCAACTATCTTATCAATATTTAATTTTGTTTCATACGGGAATATTTATTTTTATTTAGAATTTTCTATACGGGGATCGATTGCACGACAAGCAACAAGAAATTATTCAGCCACTGTACAAACTAAGTTGACTCTAAATAAATAACTTTACTTGTTATTTTACATACCTGGCCATAGGAAATGCAAGTCCACATACATTGCAGACAAAAGGTTTCAGTCCAGTATGCAAGTTTTTATGCTGGTCATACCAGGTCTTAGTGTTGAAGCCTTTACCGCATTCTTCGCATTTGTACTGAAAATGTGAAAACGATATTATTTGAGAATTAACAGGAGGTCCTCCGCAAACGAAAGCAATGAATAAATTAATATCTTGGGGGAACACACGGTCATCTGGTCCCAATCTAAGCAGAGCTTGTGTTATGGTAACCAGACAACTGATATACATACATATATACTTTATAATTACATACATAATTATTATAGATAGATTACACCCAAACACAGAACAAACAATCATGCTCAACACACAGTTTGTCCTGGGTGGGAATCGAACCCACGACCTCCGGCTTAGCAGTCAGGGCCACTGACCACTAGACCAACAGGCCCGTGAAAATGGCGAAGAAAATGGCCGCAGTGCGCAGTTATTATTAGTGTCATTCGGTTGCTTTTTGCCCGCTTGCTGTTCGCCAGGCGAGGTGTGGCATGGACCAAGTGGAAACTTTGTGGGACATTTTGTCCTCCGTTGTCCCTCGTTTACGCAGCTCCGTAATATACTAGGTGTATTTTTGGTCTTGCTTAACCTGCCAGGAGATGATTCTACCCACGAAAACAAACAACTTTTATTATGGAAGCAAGTCTGAAATCTCGAAAAAAATATCAGCTGTTTCATACATTATGACCGGGAGGGCACTGAACTTTTGTTAGAACAGCTGATTTTTTTCGCGATTAGTGCGTTGTGCAGGCGCAAAAATACACCTAGTATATTACGGAGCTGCGTAAACGAGGGAGTTTACGCAGCTCCGTAATATACTAGGTGTATTTTTGGCCTTGCTCATCTCCTAGCAGGTTGCTAGGAGATGATTCTACCCACGAAAACAAACAACTTTTATTATGGAAGCAAGTCTGAAATCTCGAAAAAAAAATATCAGCTGTTTCATACATTATGGCCGGGAGGGCACTGAACTTTAGTTAGAACAGCTGTTTTTTTTTTCGCGATTAGCACGTTGTGCAGGCGCAAAAATACACCTATAATAGTATAGTTATAAACTCTGGGACCCCTACGGTTACTTTTGGAAGCTCAGAGAAGGATGAAAGAAAGAAAGAAAAACAGTTAATTTATGCCCGACAGCCGGCTGTCGATTGGTCGTGAAAGGTAAATAAAAGAAGAAGAGAAGAGTATCGAAAGAGATCTGCTGCTGGCTCACGCACAAAATTCAACCTCAAAAGGGTTAAGCGTGAAAGCGTAAATATATAAAACTTTTTAGGGGATAGAGAATAAGAATGTCCATTGTCCAGCATGTGGTGAGTAAATAAAAAAACCGGCCAAGTGCGAGTCGGACTCGCTCATGAAGGGTTCCGTTCCGATATACGGTTTATGACGTATTAAAAAAAAACTATTTACTAGATCTCGTTCAAACCAATTTTCGGTGTAAGTTTACATGGCAATGTACATCATATATTTTTTTTTGATTTATCATACTCTTATTTTGGAAGTTACAGGGGGGGGGGGGGGGAACCAACATTTTACCACTTTGAAAGTGTCTCTCGCGCAAACTATTCAGTTTAGAGAAAAATGATATTAGAAACCTCAATATCATTTTTGAAGACCTATCCATAGACACACATACGGGTATGATGAAAAAAAAATTTTTGAGTTTAAGTTCTATGTATGGGGACCCCCAAAATTTTTTATTTATTTTCTATTTTTGTATCAGAATCTTAATGTGGTTCACAGAATACATCCACTCAGAAAGATTCAACAGTATAGCTCTTAAAGTTTCGGAAAAAAATGGCTGTGACATACGGACGGACAGACAGACAGACATGACGGATCTATAAGGGTTCCGTTTTTGCCATTTGGCTACGGAACCCTAAAAAGGACTGAGAATGAGGCTATTTTTTATCTAGCTTTGACTTTGTTTTTATGTGGACCAAATTTCTCATAAACGAAGTTGCATACAACATTTATTCATTTATTAATCAACTTGCTTTCACCTACTGCTGCAGGATTTCGGATTTCCATCGTCTATGTTACCCCTTGTACCCACTATGTGTTCAAAAATTTCTTTCTTTGTATCCACAAACCGACCAACCAATCCTGCTTTTAACTATGAACACAGTGATGTGTCACAACACAACCTCTTTTCACACTTTTAGTGCATCTACCTCATAATTTCTCTGCACCACCTGAAGGTAGACTGGCAGAGAAGGCCTATGCATTAAGTCCGCCTGTACACTACGTACCAAGTATTAAATAATTAAGCCTCCAAGTTTCATGTTACTAGGAACAGCGGTTTGACTGTGTTGATATATCAATTAACCATTAAAATATACAAAAAATAAATGAACATTTAAACTAACCTTGTAGTCATTAAGGTGTCTACTTTTGTGGTCCTTCAGAGCGCCTTGGTATGCAGTGGTGTATCCGCAGTTGAATGGACAGTTATATCGGACACCGTTATGGGCTCTAGCATGCCGGATTATCTCATGAACCGTTTTATAAGTTCTAGCTGTAATAGAAATTAGTTATTTTAATACTTTATTATATGGACCGTTATGCGTAAACACCTTTACTAATGGGCTGTCACCCAACACGCAGTATGACTTCTGAATATATTATGTGCTGTCAAAGAAACAAAATGAAAAGAAAGAAAGAAGGAAAGAAAAACAGTTTATTTGTATATACTAAAACCACAATATTAAATCTTATATACAAAAAGTCTGAAATTGAAAGAGGTATGTAGCGTCACTACCGCGCGAAACGTCTAGCACTCAACATAATGCCGTGTCCCATACACAGGTATGAGTTCACGACGCTGCCGCTGGTTTTTAGCGCGAGCCGGCGACATGTTTTTTCTGCTCTCTTAATCCTTCATACACACATGATTCGAGACACAATAGAAAGACAATAGCAGCCAAACAGCCGGCTGTCGGTTGGTCGTTGAAAGGTTAATAGAGTTGACTTTACATATAAATTGAATAAAACAAATTGGAATTGGTTTAGAACTCAATCTAGAAATCTCTTGGGAATTTTTTAACTGTCTTATTTTTATTCTTCTTTGTTCACTGAGACCCAAACTACTGTAAAACATTTTAAGGAGTTTATATGCCTTTGTCTATTAACCTTTCGACAACCAAGCAGCCAACAGCTGGCTATTGAGCTGCTATTGTATTTCTATTATGAGTCCATTTGTTACGGAATTTAAATTTAAATTTAGCATCGCGATTTTAAGTCGACAAAAAAACCGGACAGTGAGTGTAGTGTGTACGCGGCCTTATAGTGGACAATCGTCAACATTGAGGGTAGATGAAAATCTATCTTCATCTACGGAGTAGTGTCGCCGAACAGTCTGCTTGTGACCATGGCAGGTGTAACCCTGCCGAAACGTCAAGCATAAAACAAATAAAAAAGGAACGTGCGTGTTAAATCCCGTAAAACAGTAAAGTATTATTCAGAGCTGTTGGTTCCATTATGTTATTTAATCCTTCGAACACATGTGATTTAAGACACAATAGAACGACAATAGCAGCCTAACAGCCTGTTGATGTTGGTTGGTCGTTGAAAGATTAACACAAAATAAGCATTTAAATAGATATTGATTTTAAAATAAACTAGCAAATCCCGCAAACTCCGTTTCGCTACCAGATGGCTTCCTTTTCCTGAATTTTCTTTGCTATAAACCTCACGGAGCCCGAGACCTTTCCAAAGAATGCAAATCCGTGGAAATTGGTTTGTGCTTTCTGGAGTTATAGCGTCAGTATGGAAAACACGACTTATTTTTATAAAGTAGATAATTTGGCACTAACTTACCACATAGTTTACAAACTAATGGACGCTCATCCGTGTGGCTCATTACATGTCTAATTATCCCATTCTTCAATTTATATGATTTTTCACAACTATCACATTTGTACATAGCTCTACCGTCTGTTTTTAGTTTCGTATAATTTTTACGAGTTACTTTATACCGGATATGTTCTTCTTCATAATGTTTGATGAGATCTGGTTGAGAATCACAACGTTTCAAGCAGGATAGACAAGTAAACGGTTTGATGCATTCAGATTCTGTCAACAATTTTGGTTTTCTTTTAGACTCCTTGGAAAGACTCTTTAAAGGAGTAAATTTTGTTATTTTCTTAGCTTTTTCTGTAGGAATGGAAGTATCAATGGATTCCTCTTTTTTAAAAGACGATAGAGTCTCATCATCATCATCATCATCAGAACTATACCGGATTTCATTACAGTCTGCAAATGATTCTTCAATTTTAAAACTTGTGCTATCATTGCTGTCTGAATCTTCTTCAATTTTCACATAACAAGTTTCTAATTCTACTTCTTTTGTTTCTTCCTCGTCTTCCATATTAATGGTAATTTGTGAATAATAATCAAGAAGTAACCCATTTTTTGAATACTGTTCCAATTTTTCTTCATTTTCTTTCACAGTTAGGCAGAATTCAATGACTTGAGTTATTTTTTTAAAGCACTCCTTGCACAAGTGGTTCGGGAACGAATCATCAGTGTGTATCTAAAGAATACAAACAATCTTAAAAACAAAAACAAATGGCTATTTTTAAGGTTAGTCGTTTATTTATTTTACCCCGTCATAATTATTTTTTTAATTGGTTCAAGATTAAACTTGAGGGATTTAAAAAAACTACCTAAATATGCAGTGCTTTGATTCACTGCGAAAAGCCTTTGTAAACAATATAATTATTTCAACTTACTTGGATCGTTAGATATTTTTGAATGTTATAAAGTATATCGCATTCTTCTAAGTTACACATGTTTTTACTGGATACTTTCAAACAAAATCTGCATATTTTGTCCATGTTTTAAATTATTTGTTGTAAAAAAACAACCAGTATTGAATTTTAAAAAACTTCTTTTTGAAGGACTTCAGTTATCCATGTCCCATTGATGTCCATTTTGTCAAGCCGTCAAGCCGATCCGGGGTGCGTTCCAAAACGTGCGAATAATTCACTCGAAAATTAAAAAGAGATAGAAACAACGAAAGAAAGACAACGGCTATACTGTTTTTGAACGCTACAGAGCGATTTACTGTTTTGGATGGAACGGGTTAGGGTCATGATGGTTAGTATTTTTTAGTGTCGTATGATGACACTGTCAACATAACCTTGTATCTCTATTGCAAAGAAGGAAAATCGTGTTTTTAAGCATTTACGTATAATATACAAATAAATATGACTAACTTAAAACTAACTCAAAAAAACTAATTAATATCTAAAACTAAAATAAAACTAAAAAGGTTTAAGGTTAAAAGGTTTTTTTAAGCATATTTTGCAAATAAATGAGTACTACCTGTTCGTTTCTACTTTAGTAAATGCATTCTTCAACATCAAACTTCGACATTAGCGCATATATGATTTTGACATAATTATGTCAGGTAATTTTTAACGACGCTCAGCCAAGGTTGAGAAATCGCACTTGTCAGTGCGAAAATTGCTCTACCGAAAGCGTTCCCAAATACTGCTCAGGTAGCTGTCGAGTAATTGTTCAGTTACACTCGGTTTCACTCGGCTCATTTCGGAACGCTCTAGAGTAACTTTCTCACTAGACTCACTACTCCGTGTAATCCTTACTCTTTTTGGAACGCACCCCCGATATCCCATTTTCTAGTTCCACCACAGCTCTAAAATACAATTACACACATATTAAGCATTGGTATCTATGCTCTCTTTCTGTTTTTGAAGTAAAGATGAAATAGTACACAAAATGTCTAAGTAAAAATTACTGTGGTCGCTGGAACAGAAAGCACAGATTTATAATACGTTGTAAGCTCTTGTATTAATGTTGCCATATTGTTACTCGTAAATTTGCCCATCAGTTTGAACAAATGTTTTTTCGTGACTGGTTCACAAAAGAAATGGACAAAATCACGGGTTTTTATGAAAATTCCCAATAAACGCAAACAAACGGAATTGTTCTATGTTAAAAGTCTTGCAGTGGTACTTTATTTACTTATTACTACTATTTAGTTAAGTAAATAATTAAAAAACCTTTTTTTTTAATAAACAGTTTTCAAAATCTAACAACAGGAATATAACTATATATAAATAAATATATATATATATATTTGGTGGGCTTGTTGGTCTAGTGGTTAGTGACCCTGACTGCTAAGCCGGAGGTCGTGGGTTCGATTCCCACCCAGGACAAACTTTGTGTGAAGAGCACGAATGTTTGTTCTGTGTCTGGGTGTGATTTATCTTATAATATGTATGTATTTAAAAAATATATAAGTAAGTTTATCAGTTGTCTGGTTACCATAGTACAAGCTCTGCTTAGTTTGGGATCAGATGGCCGTGTGTGAGTTGTCCCAAGATATAAAAAAAAGAAAAAAAAGAAAAAACTAAAATTTCGGTAGTCGACGGCTGCGAATCTTTTTATTTGCCGCCAACTTACGAAATTAAAATTATTTTTAATGAGGTTGAAGTTCTCCTTTTTAGTTGTTTAAATATTACGACCTCTTAAATGTAAGGGATACTTTTCTTAATACGAGATAAACGCTAACAAACAAACATCCATACATACAAACAGGACTATCTGAAAACTCTTTTTTTCAAGTTGTTGACAGATTATTTAAAAAAAAAAAATACTTTTAGGAGGCATGACTCGCCCAAAACCAAATAATTAAAACAATATACGTAAAAAAAACAAGAAATAATGAGATACACGAATATCTCTACGTGCTAACCATCCATTCCGAAATAGAGAGGTCCAACTCCAAAGAGAAAGATGCAGGGCGGCTCTCTGTTTATCCAAACATACTCCAAACAGAACTTATGAAACCCTCAGTGCCCAGTAGACTGAAAAAAGGATGTCTTCTAAAAAGGTAGACGAGGCGTTGACCCACTTTGGCCCTCTTCACCTTACCTGCCATGGACGCTCAGCATATCAGCTCATAGTCTTGCGACTAAGCGCCGATATGAACGGAAAAACACACTGATCCTCTTATTTCATTCATTAATCAATTTCATAAAAGGTTCTATGTTTGACCGTTTTTCTTTATTGAGGAATGGCTGCTGGTTGCGCTTTGCATGCATCAACTTCTGGTCCTATTTGACCTTAAAACTGTTTACAAATGAGTGACGGAACTGATATAATACTTATATATCATAATTATCCTGGCAAAACAATTAATTCATTTGGATTTCTAAAAAACCCAAAAATGATTCACATTGCAATGGTGGAGCACAATAATTTAGCGATAAGATAAGTAAGCCACTGTATGACTGTACTAATCTGTTTTTACAAAATACCATGGATGCTTGATAGTATTCAATGGAATATCGGTGGAAAGTCTAAAGGAAGCGTCCCCTGATAAATGTACATCCCGTCCACGACAAAGACTATAAGATAAACAGAACTGACTTGTTACCTAACTTTTTTTATAAATGTTTAAGTAGGTACTTTGCCAATACCTATTTTTATTACCTTACTCACGAGGGCGTGAATGTTTAGGTGTATTAATTTCGAGGGCTATAACTAAAAATACCGAGATGGCTTCTAAAGCGCATGCTCATTTAGAGTGCCAGTGAAACAGTAAGTAGATATTTTTTAAATGATTTGATACTTATAAATTGATCGTAATTTGAAAATGCATCAATAAATCTTTTAATTTTTTTTTGTTACTTTGATAAATATATGTTGCAAATTTTATTTCTTTTTAAAATTATAGGAATGTCTCCTTATAGTAAAATTATCTATCTTAACGATTTAAAGTAGGTAAATTCTTTTAGGGACCATTAAGACTTTCCACCCTGTAATACATAGATAAGAAAAGAACACGCCACTTTTCGGGAGGACTCGCGTATTCTGATTTTTGTGTGTGTAACTGTAGGCATGATAATGGTCGGATGTCCCATCTGCAGCCGGGCTACTCTTTGACGGCTCGATGTGGACAATATACAACAATATAAGTAAATGAAACAACATTTAAAATGTGTGCGTAACGACATCCAGTCTAGTCCTAAAATATGAAGTAACAAAAATATTATTTATTATTTTAATTAAATATTTTTAAATCATTGTGCTGCGGAAAAATATAAAAGTGCAAAATGTTTGTAAAGTGTTTATTATTGTTATTTGTTCTCGGTTTTGTTGAAGCAGGTAATATATATTTTTTCAATTTATTGTATTTAATATTTTAGACTCTAGAATACTGCTCCAAACGCTTGGATTTTTATTTAATTTTTCGGTTATTGTGATATCACTTTTTAAAACTATTATTAGAACAAAATAAATAAAGTCTGTTGGCCCATTTTGAAATGTGCGAGACTAAAGCACAAATAGAAACGTATATTTTATTATTAAAAAATAATATACATTAATTTTATCTATAATATATGTTGCAATTACGTAATTAAACAATCATACCATTCAGTTTTCTATAAAAATATATCTACACGGTAACTG
Organism: Athetis lepigone; assembly: GCA_033675125.1. Lineage (NCBI taxonomy): Eukaryota > Metazoa > Arthropoda > Insecta > Lepidoptera > Noctuidae > Athetis > Athetis lepigone. The sequence continues at coordinate 10,776,999 of CM066234.1, forward strand.
ATACCTAAAATCGGACTCATTGCTCCACGTTTGGCCTTATATTGTCAAGATAAATCAATATGAATAGGAAAATTATAGGTCAAAAGGAAACTTACTTCTAGGTTCTTTCGACTTAATTTTTTTGTGTACGATTAACCAACGGTCATATTCAGAAGGGTGATTATATTAAATTAGCTATTTCTACGCCCTTGCCCACCTATTTTCGTACAATTTTTCTGCTCCTATTTTATCCCCGTTAGGTGTAGATTTTCCTAAAACCGGTTTTTAAAGCGCCGCTACATCAAAAAAAACAAACTACCTTGTTTTTTTTTATTTCTAGCTTCTGTCTGTAGTTTTAGCTGTGCGTTAATGACAACCTTTGTATGTATGCCCTAATGCCCTTGACGGCTTTTTGGTAAAGTCAAAATAAAAACTTTTTGCGTTTGACCGATTAGGTATACCTACATCATTTTTGCTTTAGGATTTTTAGCCAATTCAAATTTGAACAAGGCTCTGCGAGTCTGTTGGTCTAATGGTTAGTGACCCTGACAGCTAAGCTTGACGTCGTGGGTTCGATTCCCACCCAGTATAAAGGTCGTGTGTGAGCTGTGCCAAGATTATGTTAATTATAATGTAAGATGTAAGTGTTTCGAAAACATTGGTATAACGTAATATAAAACGATTCGATCCAATTCCTTCGTCTGATTAGACGAAGGAATTGGATCGAATCGTTTTAAGTGAAATGTTAATTATGTATCCGTACTAATATTATAAATGCGAAAGTAACTCTGTCTGTCTGTCGGTCTGTCTCTTCTTCACGCCTAAACCACTAAACCGATTTGAAAGCAATTTAGTACAGATATAGTCTGGGACCCGAGAAAAGACATAGGATAGTTTTCTTCCCGGAAATCCCCCGGGAACGGGAATTATTAATCCACGCGGACAAAGTCGCGGGCACAAGCTAGAATTACATAAATTATTTCTAAAATATTATAGCTACCCTCTGTAGAACTATAAATACACAATATACAGACTTATGTAAAACTGACGCTAACATTATAGGTGTATAATTAAGCATATGGATTTTTGGTTCCCATTATTATTCGCATCCGACGTGCTTGGTTGTGGCCATCGGCCTGTGGCTGCGTAGGAGAGTAAGTGTTGGCATAAAAAAAAACAAATTACAAATTAATGTACAAAGTATTGTTACTATAATTTTATTTTTGAATTCTGACCTCTCTGATGAATTTATTAGGTCTAGGTATATATTGATGCCTTTATCCAGACACAGAATTCTTTTTTTTTCTTTAGCTTTACAGATCATGATAAGTCGCCGCGTTCTATTTGACGTTTTCCTTGTTCATGTTATCCCTTTTTATTCGTTTACAAATTCATTATTTTAAGTGTATACCTACATGAGAAAATAATTGAATTCAGGTTGCACATGTGGGATGTGTTTCCTTCAGATTTTTAAGGTCTCTATTGTCTGTACCTAAATTCGTTGCAAATAAATAAAAATAATCAACTATTCTGAAAATATAATATTTATTTGTCATATTTTTTTCATTAAGTACTTTGTTATCACGACCTTCTGAATAACGTAGTTTAATCTATTTAAAACTATTATAATTCATTGAATAAAATGTAGTTTGTATACAGTTGGTAATTGGCTCCTTGATAACAAATTGTAATCAACATTGTGATACAAATATACAAGTTACAAGCTTTTGGTCATTCAAATGAATCAGCGTGTAAATTAATTGAGTACTTTTCTGAACTGACGGTTTTATACTTTTGGAAATAAAACATATAAGTATATAACACCCATGTTAATAGACTTAGCATGGGTGAAATTTTAGTATTGGTGAAATTTTGAAGGTAGATTGAGGAATACGTAGTTAAGAAGGTATATAATATCGTAGAGACCTAAGATCATCAAGCTACTATCAACTTTACTGCTCAAGCATTAGGTTCAAGCTTACTTGAAGGATGTGAAAAGTAATAATTTCGGTCAGCTTGATGTCTTGACGTCTAGCTCCAACGCTAGTTCAAGTACTAGCTTTAAAAGTTTCCGCTTATGTACTAGTATCAAAATGCTATGTAAATAAAATAAATTCATAATAATAATTATGTTTGTGTGAGCTACTCAATCCTACTTCATAGAACCATTTAGTCGTAAATAAAACAATTCTGCCTTCTACTTAAGATACTCATACTTTTGGTTAAAATTCAACCGTGTTATTGGTTTAGCGATGTAAACGTGAAAAGCTAACACTCAAAAGTGGTATAATGAAAATAGATGATTTGAATTTAATTGTGCATATATTATGTCATTTTTTTCATTTCACCTATTCGAAAAGGACGACTTTGTTTCAGCACTTTAGGTATATACGTCCAAAGGTGGTGTTTCCTATAAGAAACTTTCAGCGGGCAATAATGATGCTCCAAATTCAAAAAGTGCGCTTAGAAGAATGCGTGTGTGTGCGTATTTTAGGCGCACTTTTTGAATTTGGAGCGTCTTTGCCTGTGTTACGCCCTGTTATAAGTGCGCCGCAAAACTCTTTGAATTTGGAACGTCTTAATGCTTAAAATATTGTTTGAATAATGAATGGCTGGTACGACGGCCAATTCCATAGTCACGCCGCGAAATTAAACGCGCAAGCTGCAGCCCGAATTCTCGTGAAAATTTTCACGGATTGTTTTGCGGCAGATAGCTTGATAATAATAGCAGCTACAATAATAATTTAACAATAAAGTATGAAGCGCCTTTTATTTTCTCATACGGGGTGATGAAAAGTTGAGTGTAGGTAGCTTACTTTGCGCCCTTGTAAGTAATACAATCTACTATTTTATAACAGATGCATATCCTTTTGGTAAACAAAAAGGTGGCATTAAATACGTCAAGGAATGCGGATAAATTGTGTACTATTTTAAAACATCGTCATTTTGTGATTTATGGCCCTAAAACAAGGATAACGAAAGATTATCCCTGTATGCCCTTTGTTAGTACGAAGGCATATTCAAAAGGTTTTTCCTAGTTGCTACAATTGGTGCAAACATTTTATATTAAAAAAAAAACTAGCCAACTTAATAGAAACTTGAAGTAAATTTCGTCAATGTATAATTAGGGAGTCGATTTTTGTTTGTTTTTGATGAATTTTTCGAGAAGCACTGAACCGATTATAACCGATCGATACAAAATTTATATGGGACCACCTCTGAATCATGACTTATCAAACAAAAAAAGAACCATCAAAATCCGTTTTCAATTGACGGAGATATCGCATAACAAACAATTATTAATCAATAATAATAACCAAACAATTATTCTATTCTATTCAAACATACAAAAAAACTCCTTTTCGAAGTCGGTTAAAAATACCAGCCTATTACTGTCCCACTGCAGGGCTAGGCCTCTTCTCATACAGAGAAGGCACGAGCATTGATCACCACGTTTGCTCAGGGCGGATTGGCGATTTTGGACTCATTTTAACTACAAGTCCAAGTTTCCTCACGATGTTTTCTTTACATATAATTTAATTACATACATTTAATTGGAAAAGTCACACTGGTACTTGCCAGCATTCCCAACCTCTTGCATGAGAAGCGAGCGCCTCAACAACGTAAGAGATCAAAGTTTTTTATAAAAACCTGGGGCGAAAAAGCAGAAAACCAATAGTCTGAATATAAAGCTCCAGTTCCTGATCGCTGGCGTACAGATAAATAATCCCAAAACTAGGGAAACAGATCTTAAGCGTTTAATTATTAATAAACAATAATATAAACTTATCTAAACGTTAAAAACATGGTTTTAAATATTATCAGCCGGACGCACGCTCTTGACGGTATGCGTGACAACTTCCGTCCTCATGGAAATAACAGCGTGGGAGTCGTTACAAACCTAAGTAAAAATCATCACCAGACCTCGAATTACGTCATTCAGCAGCATAAAGAACACCTGGTGATCCTGGAGGCATTGCTGCGCAGGCTTAACACTCCTTGCGTTACTTCTTTGGGTTACGCAGCGAAATTCCTTGTTACCTCTTCATCTCACTCGGTCTATTTTTTGTAGATGATCCATAAATCGCCTTTACTAATAAATGCGATGTAGTTAAACTGTTTTTTTGAATGAAAAAAATGGCAGTTCTTACTTACATTTTCACAACACAAACTTTAGCATTATGATAATGATAATTATAAGGTAATATAGGTATTAAACTATTCTATAAAATGTACAATTACGAACATAAACAGGTATACACTACGCGAACATTAAGATCAATTTTCTCTTAGAATAACTAATGTAACATTCAGTTTTAGGTGGTTTTTGGGCATATTTTAAAGCAGTGTATGATGATTAAGTACTACAAAATATATGTTTTAACTGAAAGTCATGTCTAATTGAGAAAATTGATTTTAATGTTTGTATACAATGTTTATGCTCGTCACTATAGTCATCCAATTCTATTGTTGCAGAATATTATTACCATCGTCAGTTAGGATCACCATGCGCACTTCCCAGAATCAAGAACGGCAGAGTTCGACCGAAGCAAAGAGGGACTATCTTCAGGTTTTCCTGCACCCCTCGATATACCCTGGTAGGGAACAGATACGCCACGTGTCGATATGGCAAATGGGATTCACCTCCACCTGTTTGTGTTAGTGAGTATTGCTCGTCGTAGTAGCCTTACGGCGAGAATGGTTGGCATTAAGTTTTACATACAAAAAACAATCGTACTCTACTTACTTTTTTATGGAGCTTTTAGGTTTTTATTAAGCTGAATTTTACAAATATAAACTAGATTTATCTTAATTTATCCACAAATTGTTGATTGGCGAAGGTGAGATTTTGAACGTCATCAGTAAGTATACTTTAGTAATATTTCAGTGTAATAAAACGTTTCTTTTCTCCTACTTCAAGGATCGGGCTGCCCACCATTAGAAGAAGTAAAGAATTCAGTGAATATGACCTACCATGACAACGCATGGACAGTTTTCTTCTGTTTGCCTGGATATCAGCTCGCCGGGTCCTCGGCAATCTACTGCGATGGATCAACATGGAACACAACTGCCCCCGGATGTTTTAGTAATATATATTTATTTCTACTGAAAATTTTAAAGGCCCATATTATACACAAATATCGTAAACAAACATATCATTTTGCAACATATTTGCAAATTACCCCGAATTGTGGTAAAATTTGACAAAACTGGTAACACAGATGTCTATCGAAAAGTGGCCGCGAAATTTAAATTTTCTTAGTTTTTTTATTCGTAGCTCATCGTTTAGGTTGTTACTGTTTGATTAGAAAAATAAAACAACAGACAAAAAGTGAGACTAACAACGTGTAAGCCAAATCACAAAGAAAAATAAAAAAAATCTTATTTATTAATTATTTCCGCAGAATGCGGTCTACTTGCAATATGGAATTCGCTAATTTAGCACGTTGCCGTACCAAAGTATTGTCCAAGATTGCCACAATAATTCATACACTGAATTCACCTATTATTCTCAACGATTAGAACCACATTTAACATAAATTCTGCCACAGATCATTAGAACTGAACTCCTTTACATTTTATGGGCCTAGAAATACGCAGTGCACTTAGGCTAATCACTACAACATAGTATAAAACAAAGTCGCTATCCTCTGTCTGTCCCTATTATGCTTAGATCTTTAAAACTACGCAACGGATTTTGATGCGGTTTTTTTTAATAGATAGAGTTATTTTTAGAGTGGTTTATATGCGTAATACATGCATAATATAGTAGAGAAAAGTCGGGATTTTGAAAGATTTGTAACACCCGTGCGAAGCGGGGGCGGGTCGCTAGTATTAACCTTTTTTGTTACCCACCAGACAGTTCAGCAGTGCAAGCAACGGAATGCGACTTCGAACAGCCCGACATTTGCGGTTGGAAGCCGGATGAAATTCACGACTTCGATTGGAGAAGGTTGAATAAGAAGACTCCTAGTTCTTTCTTACAAACTGGGCCTACTTATGATCATACTTATGGGAAGTCTGGATCGGGTAAGGAATATTACTACTCAGAAAATTTTATCTTTATAAAATGGTTAATTGGCACCAATCAATATCTATTAATTTCTTAACTTTAAAAAATTAATAGATATTGGAAAAGTGTCTCAGCAACTGCTGGCGATTTTTTTAATTGTCATAGGATATCACGTATTTTAACCCAAAATAAAATTATTGCGAGGCTACGGCCAGACCTAAAATTATTTCCAATACTTAAGTCATATGTAACTTAATCTAACCTTATGTATTAAACCCCTTTTCTTAGTGTTGATTAAATTGGAAAAAAAAATATTGAAAACACATTGAGCTTCTACTTAGAAAAATCAGTTAAGTCCGAAGTAATTATTTATGGTAGGTCTAGCATTTGGAAATAATTCTAGACATAGCCGCGCTATTTTTTTGGGCCAGCAGAAAATAAAAATTGCTTAATATCCTTTGTTGAACTTATACTTACTAATTTCGTTCCAATCCAACACAGGGCAATTTTTTTTTCTAAAATTATTATACCACTGAAATCTTTAATAATGTATTTTCTTTTGTTTCAAACAGGATACTACATGTACATAGAAAGTACTGGCCGTGTTGAGAACGAAACTGCGAGGCTGCTATCTCCTGTGTATGACGCCAAAGTGGCCGTTAATGGGTGCTTCGTCTTCTGGTACCATATGTTTGGAAGGTAAATTACTATTTCGCACTTACCTATTGACGACAAACCGACAGACGGCTGTCGGGCTGCTATTGTCTTTCTATTGTGTCTCAAATCACGTGTGTTCGAAGGATTTACGGGTATTATTGTGTTAGATTATTATTGATAGTCTGTAATAAAAGGTCACGATACCTATAATATTTGAATAATAGCACATAGTTTCAATAAGTAGCATATCGCTCACTAAACGTTTCGTGTAATATAATATAGATATAAGTTAAACGTAATAACGGGGTTGCGGATTAGTTCTAATAGCTACAGTGGCCCCAGAACACAAAGGGCAAACGAAGGAACATGAGCGGGTTTTAGTCAGTAAAAGTCTGACACGGAAGAAGTCATTGGATGATTACACTCTGCAAAAAAAAGATAGTTAAATGTATAACGTCGTCGATATATACAAGACAATCAAATACGTTCTTAAAATAAAAAATACTTGGCCAAAACATGTATTTTTTATGGGATCATATGGCAACATTCTGCATCAAACATAATAATAATCACGTAGTAACCCGTCATATTGAGAACCTTCTCCTTTTTGAAGTCGGTTAGTAAAAATTTTACAGAGGGGTAGCTTGAGACCTGGGTAGTGCTACTTCTGCTGTTTCCGCAATAAAAATACTTTTTTCATCCCACCTATTCGAAAAAGACGACTTTGTTCCCCTTTAAGTACGCCCAAAGTTGGTGTTTTCTATAAGAAACTCTCAGCGGGCAATAATGACGCTCCAAATTCAAAAAGTGTGCCTAAAAGTAACTTTTAATCGCACTTTTTGAATTTGGAGCGTCTTTGCATGTTTTACGCCCTGTTATAAGTGCGCCTAAAAATTGGAACGTCTTAAATAGAAATAAAACGCGCAAACTACAGCCCGAGTTCTCGTAATAAATATCACGGATTGTTTTGCAGCAAATTATTAGTGTAGCTGCTATTATTATCAAGCTATGATAATAATAGCAGCTACAATAATAATTTTACAATAAAGCATGAAGCGCCTTTTATATTCTCATAGGGGGTGATGAAAAATAGAGTGTATCACTCGGGCGCAAAATATATTTTTGGCTCGGGCGGCGTACTTTGAATCCCTCGCTACGTTCGGGATTCTATTGAAGAATCCCTCGTCGCAAAGCTCGGGATTCTACTCTAGAATCCCTCACTTCACTCTGGATTCAAAAAACGCCCTCGCCGTAAAAATATTACTTTGCGCCCTTGTAATACAATCTACTATTTCGTACCACTTGCTTAAATAACACTTCTTTTTTTGGGCAGTCGTGTAAAAAGTGACATTCTATGCCACAAAAAGCGAACATATTTATGTCATATTATTATTGTGATCATGTTTTCGCAAATGGTACGAAAAGTAGAGTATTTTCCTCGGTGATAAAGCTGTCTTAGTCTTGGGTGAACTTAAATCCCTCGCTACACTCAGGACTCGTCTTAAATCCCTCGCTTTGCTCGTGATTTAAGTTTTTAACACCTTTGCTACGCTCGGGAGTAAACCTCGAGACCTTCGTTACGCTCGCGATTTAAATCGTCATGCGCGACAGAAGACACTGCTTTATCCCCTTGGTTAATAATCTACTAAGTATAATTAACCAACAACCACTCATATGAAAGACACCCACACCACTGGGCATCATGACATTTTATCAATTCTTATTTCAGGAGTATGGGAGGCCTCAGAGTGTACCAGAAGCCCGACAGTGTATCCATGTATGAGTTGTTGGGGTCGCGGAGGGAGAAGCACATCATCTTCGAACAGTGGGGAGACCAGGGGAATGAGTGGTACAGCGGTGTCTCCATGCTGAGTGATGTTGGTGGTGACTTCCAGGTTAGTATTTACGTAATGGCGGCGCGCATGGTTCCGTGCGCGTCTTTTTTGAAGGATTTTGGTCGCAGGACAGGCCGTGTAGGGACAATAATCAAGATAGCCTCCAGAATATCAGCTGTAGTCAATTCAGAACACTTTTTGCCCTGGCTCTTAGTCATATTATCCTACAGCTGGAAGTAGGTATCCAACATAGCGTTCGACTCTTCTCTGGACAATCTTTCATACCTTAAACTAAGTCACACATGACACATAGCGTTTCCTAGGCCTCCTACGCAGACAACGCCCATCTTCCGACACCCACTGTGTTATGACGGTGGCTTATCTGACATGATGCATTTACATGTCCGGCTTAATCCAATTTCAACAAATTTTATGAAAATTTGGATTTAGAGAATGTATGTATGAATTACTACTTAACTGGCCCTCGCAGTTTCACCCCCGTTTGTGAATACTGCTCCATTCACAAAGGTCTTAGCGCGATGTTGTGCCAATTTTTTTTCAGCTTTATTATGTTAGTTAGTATGTATATTATTCTGTTTTTAATTGAGCCTGACACGTCGCATTACCACCATTTAACTCAAGCCTTTTAAAAGGGATCGAATGATCCAACGCACGCGCCATCAGATAGATAGACAATTCAGCATAAGATTGTTCGCAACCACCAGATATACCAATACCAACCGCTTCAATATCGGAATTTCCATCCCCTACTTTACCCCTGTAGGGTAAACATCCTTTCTTAGTGGATCTCTTAACAATGAAGTTTGGACTTTTCATTGAAATATCATCCAGTACTCTGCGGTACTCCTATTTACAAAATTGAAATCATCATCATCATTATTAGTCTATTTTCGTGTACTGTTTAATGTATTTATAAAGAGTTGGTATTCGTAGTGAGGGACGCTCTGTTACACGATAACTTACGTTTTAAAGAAGGTGCTTTAAATAATGCTTTTTATTTTTCCACATCCGAGGTTTCATTGACTGCAGACACTCCCCAAACATTTTGACGTGACAACGTCTTAAATTAGGTTGCGGCTGGGAGTCACTTATGAAAAAGTGTAACGCTCGGTAACGTTACGATGAGTCACCGAACGAGAGAGAGGCCCGCCGAATGCCTTGCGTCTCTCTCCCACTCAACTATGATCGGTAAAAGACGTTGTCACGTAAAATCTTCGCCCGTAAAACCGACTTTACAGGCAACCATTTTTTTTTTTAACACGTTCAATGCCGCCGACACGCGTAGCGTGTTCTTGCGAATTTCTATAACTACGCCTAGAACACGCCAGTCGTGTCCTAAATGTTCCAGTGATATTTCGAAAATTAAGCAAAGTTGCCTTTTGGAATTCTCAGTACATAATCCTCTAGCAATAACCTAAGGATTTTTGAGGTGGCCCCCGGAAAAATCTATTAATTTGTAATTTTATTTTTAATGTGATTATGTAATGCCGAGAACCCGCCAGGCGTGTCCACCTAAACAAGTTAATCATAGATTGTCAACCTTTGTACTAAGACGTCAAATACAGCTAAAATAATGTACATATAAACAAAAATCAATAAAATATGAAGATAATTTATTGAATGTCAAGTAGGTAGAAGCCCAAGAAATAAGAAGGCGAGTAGGACTAAAAGATAACTACTGTGTGAACTCGCGTTGCCTCGGTCAGACCAATAATGTACAAAATAATTTACGATAGGTACCTACGATCGGTAAACAAACAACTAGTTGAATTAACAACCGTACTGTTAAAACAGTAGGTATTTTACTTTTATTTGCTCGTTAATAATAACTAAACTAAACTAAACTAATACGTACAATATATATATATAAATATAATACGCTATCTTCAACTAAAGAAGGTATCGTTCCGTAAACTTGCAATAATTGACTTATCTAAGTTAATATTATAAAATATTTCAAAATAACCACAAAATGTTTATCATCTCTTACAAAATTACGATAATTACTTACCTAAAAATCTATTTTCAGCCATAATTCCAGGTTAAATCTCACTACCGTATTTGAATCACCTTTATTCTTGCTCAGCGAATGGCAAACTAACTAATACTCATCGCTAAACCGAAAAAAAGACAGATTTACAATTTAAGTCTATCGAGGTGCCACTGGACACGCCTAGCGTGTCCATGTTTAACAAAATGCAGTGCCGCCGACACGCCTGGCGTGTCCGCGTGGCTTTATAGGGCGGCATCGCTATGAACTTCAAAAAAAAATATGGTGGCAGTGAACGTGTTAATTTAACTTATACTGTTCTATTGCTGGGCAAAGAGAAGGCAGTGCCTTCTCTTGCCAGTCTTCCCTAAACGACTGCAAGTTGTGATAACATGATCTGGTACAATTTTTACTGAGCAGTGACGTCTCAAGCCCCCACTCCGAAACGTTGATGCACTATATCTTTGTATTTTTTATTAATTTGATGAACCGAAAAATATGTGTCCAGTATTTTTGGGCAACCTCGGACGGACTAAAAACAATGTCATTTTTTGATGTAATCGTCATCCCTTGCCGGGGTTGCGGAATGTTTATAATAGTTACCGTGACCCCAGAACATAAAGGGCAACCGAAGGAACATGAGTGGGTTTTAGACAGTAAAAGTCTGACACGCCCTCCCGCAGCATGGCGGGAGAAGTCATTTGATGATCACCCACACCCCAAAAAAAAAAAAAACTTTATCCCTTTTGCGGTGTGAATAATTTGGTGGGTTAATAGTCGTCTCTCCAAAGTATACTGATCAAAATATTTTTTTCCATGAACAGATCGTAATCGAAGGTGTAAGAGGAGACAGCTTTATGAGTGACCTGGCCATCGACGATGTTTCCATACGACATGGCGAGAACTGCACCAAGGCCATGCAGGATGCCACCACCCCACCCTCCGTGTTACGTAAGTTATACTTGTATTTTTATTTGAATTATTTATTTAAACTTTCGACGACCAAGCGACAGCCGGCTGTCACACTGCTTTTGTCTTTCTATTGTGTATCTGGCTGGTTCTGGACTGGTTGACTAATTTATAAATGAACTTGTGGGGAACCCCCCATGAAACCACAATTGAAGCCTGGGTGGCACTGCTGTCGATATGTAATAAATATCCTACCCTAAGTAGAGCTTTATACTATAGTAACCAGACAACTGATACACATATTTGATAAATAAACTACACCCAGACGCAGGACAGTCATCGTACAAAGATTTGTGCTAAGGGGGAATCGATTCCTCGACTTCCAGCTTACACTCACTAACCACTAGACCAACAGGCCCCAAGTCTATGAAATAAAATAAAATCATATTTATTTGTAAATAGGTTATATCATAACCTATGTCAAAATAATCTCGACCTTACCATCCACACTCTACAGTCTGTCTACATAATCGATGCTAATTGACTTACCTACTTGACTTAAGTTCCTGTGTCCCCTAGATGAGGCACAGGGCGTCCACAGTGCGTCGCCATTCCGTTCGATCTTGAGCATCACGTTTAATTTTACTCAGGTCTTTCCTACATCCTTCTGCGATGACCGTTCGTTGCCAGGTCTGCTTAGGGCGACCACGTTTTCGCTTTTCTTGAGGATTCCAGTCTAGGGCTTGTTTTGGTATATGTTCAGAATCCCTTCGGAGCGTGTGGCCGATCCAGTTCCATTTGCGACGTTTGATCTGCTGGTCGATCGAGGTTTCACCACAGAGTCTCCCTAGATCTACATTTGAGACCTTTTCCGATCAGTATATACCGAAATTATGACGAAGACAGCGGTTGATAACGACCTGGAGTTTGTGCGAGATGACCTTCCACGTCACACCCATACTGCAATACAGTTTTGACGTTGGATCGGAATATTTTGAGTTTAACTCTTCTAGTCAGTTTCCGCGATTGCCACACAGAACGAAGTTGTGCGAAGTTGCTCTTGCCTTGGCGATCCTTGAAGCGATGTCCTCTTCGTGGTAAATACTTAGCACCGGTTGTGTCACCATTAGACCAGCTTTTTCTAACCTTTTCAATAAATAAATATCCTGGGACATCGTACACACGGCCATCTGATCCCAAACTAAACAGAGCTTGTGTTATGGTAATCAGACAACTGATATACATACTTATATAATTTTTAAATACATTCATATTATAGATAAATAACACTCAGACACAGAACAAACAATTATGCTCATCACACAAAGTTTGTCCTTGGTGGGAATCGAACCCACGACCTCTGGCTTAGCTGTCAGGGCACAGATTAATAAATAGTTACTACGTAACAGATACTTCACTCCAATTCAAAAACGCAAATACCTACGCTATAATAGCCTACAAAATCATAATAATAATACCAGCTGTTTGCAGCGAGGAGAAATGTACCATAAATACGCACAAAGAGAGTTGAGATTCTTTTGCCCGCCGCGCGACTAACGCGTGTGCGTGTCGTTCAGCAAATGTGCTAGGGTTATACGTATGATGATAATGTTAATAAAACGAATGTTTTAGAAAAACAATTATTTTTTTATTTGTTGATCAAATATTTTTAGTTTAATGAAATGACCGATGCATATTTTTTGTTCCTTGAATTCCCGATTATTATATTTTAGTGTCGAAAATATCCAAAACCACGTGAATAATTATAATAAATAATCAAAAGGGAAACAGGAGAATTGGGTAACAGGGAAACTGCACAATAATCACGCAATAATTACGTGATTTCGGCATTTTGATAGTCAGCGCTGTACCCGTGACGCGCGAGCACTCAGCCGGGCGCGCGACAGCCCGGTGTACGTTGTATCGTCGACGATACGCGAAGCGGTAGGCATAAAACGCGTGGCCTTGAGCGAGTGACGGACGCCTGGTCAGGGTCACTGACTACTAGACCAATAGATAGACTAGACAATGCTGATACAATCGTTTATTAATCCATCTATATGCATATAAAGTGAAAAATTGACTGACTGACTGTTGATATATCAACGCACTGTTGACACATCAGCTCAAACCGCTGCTCCTAGAGATATAAAACTTTTAGGGTGTGTTCGTTGTGAAGAGTAGGTAGCCTTAGTGGCTACCTTCCTTAAAGAACTTTTGGAAGTAGATAATTATAATTTGACTTAGCTACATGGGAAAGCTGTTTTACCCCCCAAGGGGTAATTACTTCCAGATTCGGTGCCACCGCGTTAGACTAACAGGCCAGTCTATAGATAGTACGTATATAAAATGACTAGCTTCGCTCGCGCTAGAAAGAGACAAAAAGTAGCCTATGTTACTCTCCATCCCTTCAACTATCTCCACTTAAAAAATCACGTCAATTCATTGCTCCGGTTTGCCGTGAAAGAAAGACAAACCAGACAGACAGACAGACACACTTTCCTATTTAAAATATTAGTATGGATTACCTATATATTATTTTCAGAGGAGTCTTGTGTCGGTCGCTGCGACCCTTACGCCGAGGCCACTGGTTACCGCGGCTGTAGCTGTAGCATCGTCTGCATCGTCACCCAGAACTGTTGCCCTGACTTTCTGGATGTTTGCGATTTTGATACCAGTGAGTACTGTCAGTCTTTATGTAACTGCTTATAAATAACTGGCTAGAAAAATACCTTTGGGATTTTCTTCTTAATACTCAGCATGGAATTCAGAATTCTAAACAGAATATTTTAATTTGATTTAGTCGAGGTTAAAAAAGAAGGGGAAAAAAAAAACAAAAATAAACACAGGAAAAAGTGTGTGTGAGTGTAGTCTTTATATTAATTATTACTAGCTGTTCCTCGCGGTTTCACCCGCATTACGTTAGGTTTTTGGTTACTGCTTCGCTGCCGTGGGACCTAGCGTGATATTATATAGCCTATGTTACTCGTGGACAATGTAGCTTTCGAATAGTGAAAGAATTTTTAAAATCGGTCCAGTAGTTTTTGAGCCTATTCATTACAATCAAACAAACAAAGTTTTCCTCTTTATAATATTAGTATAGATTTACACTATACAAAAGTGTTGTCCGGAGGGTTCTTCATGCCCTTCCACATTACACACACCAGCCCAAAGTACCTACAACTGTTTTTCACATTGTACCAAACAATGCTATTATAAGCAATGATGTTATAAGTAAAAAAGTGTAGACTAGGTTATATGCAGCCAAATTCTGCAGACTGGCAATAGAACATCTCAATCGTTAACCTTGTCACAAAATATATGTTTTTTTTGCTGATTGAGACATGATTATTATTCTATCTGTTAGCATAATAGATTTTAATAATGTGCATACTTAAATCGAATATTTATTAACCCGCTTAGTCCGGTATTCTTACTGTATAACATTTCAGTTAATATTAAAAATTAATTATTTTTTAAGGATCGTCTTCAGAGAGCTACCCTTCAAGTAGCTCAGTAGCGCAGCCGCAGACACAAAAGCTAGTAGCAACATCCACTGAAAAATGGATAAATACCCCCACACCGACCACTGTCCCTACTCCAGCAACACGTCAAACTCCTCGAAGAATGAATTCTACTAAAGCGACTACGTTAAGCATAGCGTTTACTACAAAACCTAAACCAAAACCTACGACTATACCGACTATTAAATCTACTACCACTTCAACTTCAACTACAGCTACAATAACTACAACTACTTTAACTACTACAACTCCAAAACCCGTTCCTAAAACAACTACTACTACAAAAACTACAGTTAAACCAATCGTCACACAAAAATCAACTACGAAGGCTACTGAAGTGACGCCAAAATCTTCTTCAACCGTCGTTGTACGAAGTACTAATGACATGTCTGTTGAAAAGAATGCAGAGAAAGAGAAACAGTCCAAAGTGGTGGCGAAGAAAACTGAAGGTATCTTGCTTTATATAGTTTAGTAGTGTAGTTTAGTTTAGTAATAATAATACGAGCCTATAACTGTCCCACTGCATGGCAAAGGTATCTTCTCATACCGAGAAGGCACGAGCATTGATCGATGCGCTTGCTCAATGCGGATTGTTAATTTCGAACCTCTCACTAAAGTCCAGGTTTCCTCACGATGTTTATCTTCACCGATGTCTGTGATGACCAAAATTAACTTTAGAAAGTATATATGAATTGAAAAAGTCACAAGTTGGTGCTTGTCTTATTTAATAGGCCATCACGACTTTGATTTTATGTATTAGGGAAAATAAACAGTTGCACAATACAGTAACACATAAATAAAAACGAGTTTTCTATCAGTGAAGAAATACTGCTTGAACTTTATAGGAAATTACTATTTCGATGCTTTCTATGTACGAGAAGAGGCAATTGAGAAGATACTGCCCGCTACATATATTACAAAGCAAGCGATTTTAATCTCTGTTCAAACAAATGAGTGAAAAGTCAAGGATTTTTTTTCCTATTAATTTGAAATTTTGTGGTAAAAAAAGCAAACATTGAAAAAGTTCCTTTCCAATGTGTCTGTTCATCCCTTTCAGAGTGATGATAGGAAAAACAAGATACTTGAAAATCTTAGCTTTTCTATGAATTCGAAGTCCGAAGTTCGATCAGGTCGTTAGTATAATATTAGTATAGATAATGAGTTTTTTACTGTTTTAACAGGCATGAGTGGAGCAACAATAGCCGTAACAGTGTTACTAGTCAGTATGGCATTGGTTGGCACGCTATGGGGCGGGTACATGATGTCAAGGTCACGTGGCGTAGCAGCGCTTGCGCGTCTTCGAGGACGTACTACAGCTGACCCTGAAGTACACTATCTTAGAACCGATGTTGATGATGATGATGAATAAATTATTATTTTTCATTGTATTGTTTTGTTTCCTTTACCTACAATAGGACTTAAATTAATATACACCGTGTTAAGTAAGTCGAAGAATGCTCATTATGTGACTAATAAAATGCAAATAATAATAAAGCAATATAAAATTGTAAAGAAAACCTTAGTTGAATTATCGCAATAAGGCTCTCAAAGTCGTAGTTGAATTATCGCATTAAGGCTCTCAGTCTTAAAAAAGGACTCCCTAGCGCTCGCGGTTGCATCGGGTCACTAACTTATGATAACTAGGTATGATCCGTTCTTCTTGCGATGGGTATCTAGCGCGCTCGTCAACAATTTATTAATTTTATGAGGCCTTTTGTAAAAAAATAAGGTATTGTTGTGTTTACATATTTGGAATGAGAAGCGATTACTGAATAGCCTCCTTCAATAAGTCCCTAGTCTTACTAAGCACGGTTTACAGGCATTTTTAACAAACAGACTTCACATTGAATCAAATGTGTTGGATACTGACGTTTGACAGACATGGTCCTAATATAAGACCTTGCGGAACACCGCGTGGTATCTGTTTCTGTGACTAACCATTAATGTGATTTGGGCAGTCATAATATTTGTTCTATTAAGCTAAGTATTTGCATATTTTGTAAGGTTCTAATGAAATTACAACGTCGTTTTCAAAATCAACAAAATACATAGCGAGCTAATGCTTTGCTGCATAGAACGCTATTGTCTAGTTAATATCATTGTAAGAAAAATAAAGTTAATGAAAGCACAATACAGAATTTAAGGCACTTCACTAGAGCATACTAAGTAAATATACTAAGGCCACGTCCGCACAGACAGGCGGCTTGCTTAGCGCCTAGTGTCTAGCGCGTCACCTAGCTAGTAGCTTAGTAAAACAAACGTTCTAAAGTGAACGCGACCGGCTGCACTGCGCGCTTAGCGCCTAGCTAGTCGCTTGGCGTGCATCCATGTAAACAAACGTGTTGGTTTTTTGTTGCGAGGCGCTAGGTTGAAAAGTAGCCACTGGGTGAAAACTTAACTCGGATTTTTGTAATACTATTTGTTTGTATTACGTATGACCAGGAAAACATTTGATCTACTTCTCAGTAAAGTTAAAGGAAAACTAACTCATTTGGATACTCATCTTAGAAAAAGGTTCCACAAAGGTTCTCTTTTGAAAACTGAAGCAATCAATATTTCATCCATGGTTTTCTTCTAACCTCCTATAGTATTACAAAAATCCGAGTTAAGTTTTCACCCAGTGGCTACTTTTCAACCTAGCGCCTCGCAACAAAAAACCAACACGTTTGTTTACATGGATGCACGCCAAGCGACTAGCTAGGCGCTAAGCGCGCAGTGCAGCCGGTCGCGTTCATTTTAGAACGTTTGTTTTACTAAGCTACTAGCTAGGTGACGCGCTAGACACTAGGCGCTAAGCAAGCCGCCTGCCTGTGCGGACATGGCCTTACCTTCTAACAATCCTGTCATAAATAATGAACCTGAAGAAATCCACATCCCAAATAAATAAACAAACACAAAACTTGCCATTGACTACGGAAAATATTTTCCATTTTTTCATAATGGCAACAAATACGCTGGTATCACCGTACCACGGAAACGCGGGCTAATATGAAACGGTGACCTCGTTTTTATGTTACCCCGTTAGCACAATGTCACCCGGCAATGCTGGCGCAGCCTTCGGAACGTTATCGCGCGCTATCGACCCGCCTCGCGGCCGCCATCTTGGCTCGCGCATGCGCCAACCATATGCGACAACACTGACGTTTCACAAACCCAGTATCATTCCGAAAATTACGGATAACTGTAAATAAAATTGTAAATAGAATTTAGACAAGAAAACGTGATATTTTTTATTTATCAACGTAATTTTAAAGATTATGTCGTTGTGTGAATAGACTTTTAAAACGTTCGCGGTGAACAGTGCTTGAGAGGGTAAGTAATTTTGATATTACGTTATAAACTATTTTTAAATCGAATTATTGTACAACAAATTGGATTTTGTACATCTTTGAGCGCAGTTTTGTTATAAATACGATTAGGAGGTTTTGTTTCGTTTTTTTTATGTAACAGGGTTAGTTATGAACGGGTATACATAGTTATGTATATGGGAAGTGCGGAACTCGGATACTTAGTGTGAATTTCAATAAAAAACTGTAAAAAATTACGTTGACTAATATTAGACATTCTTTATTTAAAAAATTAAGAAGTCGTTAGAACCTTTAAAAGGAGGTTAGATAATTTGTGCAAGAAATCGTTTAGTATGTGGAACACATTCAATGCTTGGCCAAATTTTTAGGTCAAGACTGTCGGTTTTTGGTGCAAACTATTAGAAAATAAAGGCTTCCTTAACTTGAAAATAAACTCCGACATATGCATTTTTGAATATAGTTATTTCAAGTTTGGTGAATTCGACTAGTATATACCTACATACATAGATATATTATGTAGCATACTTTTCGCCAATCTCCGCTTCGAATATTTTAAGCACACTGCGTTCGTTATTCTCAGAAACCTTGATATCGTAACAATGAGAGATCGTCAAATCGTGACACATATTTTATTAGAATTTCTCTGAATTCTCTTTTATTTTGTTGGGGATGATAAAAATACTTGAAAGCGATCTATTTTGTCTTTTTATCGAGCACTGTGTATGTGATACTTTATTATGAAAAAAAATAACTAGCTATTGTTAGTGTTTCATCTATTTGTGGTACCCGGAAGGTGCCAACAGGATCCTTTCAAGAAACCTGCGCTCGACGTCCGTATGTCTGTTAGCGGTCGTGTCTCATGAATCTTAATGTGCAGAGAATTTTCATTTTCAGCTAGCATTGGTCTTCCCGCTATACAAATATATCGGATACGGATCCTTCAGTTTCTTCGTTCAATTTGAATTTGTCAGGTTTTTTTCATCTTTTTCCTTCTTCGTTAAAATCAAGGGTCATAGGCGCCATTGCGGCAAAATTCAAACCCCAAGGCCGTTTGAAGAGCTGCCCCTGAAATAACAAATATCGCTCCGTTGATATGCTACTTATATTTCGACTCCTACCATGAATGATTCATATGATCCAGTTGTTATTGGAATAGATAATATAGTGTTCAAAGCGAGAATTCGTATTACGTGTATTCCGGCCTTATCTTACTTCCTTTCGTACATCGAGTAGTTACTTAAAACATTTGTTTTTTTATTGACTAGATAGTCACTAAAATGAGTACAAGAAAAATCTACAGTCGTATTTTTAGGCCTAAAATCTCGTAGCACACGCGTAGCAAACAATCTTATTTGATATCTAAGATTTTCGTAGAGATTCGTAGCTCGTAGCACGCGTAGCGCTACGAAACTTGAAGTCGATTCTACGATTGTTGCTTAGTGATTTTTCCTTAGTGGAGTCACATATAAGGAAAAGAGTTTTATCAATATATTAAATAATCCAACATTATGTAATGTCTTAGAGCTGTGTTGAATATTCGCTATGTTTATTGGATTTATCCTTATTAGTTAAAATGAAATTTGAGTTGTATGCTATTATTATTATAACAAGTAAAAAAAATACTAATACTAGATTTCACGAATTAAAAGAACATTATTTTTAACTGACTTCAAAAAGAAGGAGGTTTTCAATTCGTCTGTATGGTTTTTTTTGTATGTTTGTTACGCGATAAATCATGATTCAGTGGTGGTCCCATATAAATTTTGAGACGATCGGTTCAGTGCTTCTTGAAAAATTCACCAAGAACAAAAAAAAATCGACGAAATATACATTGACGATGTTTGCGTTTCTTCAAGTTTCTATTTTCAACCGACTTCAAAAAAAGGAGGAGGTTCTCAATTCGACTGTATTTTTCAACCGACTTCAAAAAAAATACTTTTTCCAAAAAAATAATAACCGCATTCAAAAACTAAAAACACAAAAATAATTGCCACAGACTTCCAAAATTTTAGTTATTTTTGTGTTTTTAGTTTTTGAATGCGGTTTTTATTTTTTTGGAAAAAGTTTTTTATGTCAGATTGAACTAACAAAAATAGTCCTATGACTGCAGGACAACAGCCTCTTCTCAAACTGAGAAGGCACGAGTGTTGATCTTTTTGCTCAGGGCGGCTTGGCGTTTCACACTTTCATAAATATCCTGGATTTCTGGATTTGTCACGATGTCACATAATTCATAATGTACGTAGGACGTTCCTACGTGACATCAATGAAAATAAAACACAGCCATATTTGGCTTGAAGAAAGTATTTCATTATAAAGAAAGAAAGAAAGAAAAAAAAGTGAGCCGTCACGGGACGCCTGGCAGATGTGAAACATCACGCATGCATTCGCGTCGCCACACAGTACACAAGACTGTGACTGTATATATACACCATCATACAGCGTGGCGACGCGTCGCAACGGCATGCGTCGCCACGCCAGAAATTTGTTTTACGTGCGGCTATAGATGTTTCACATGAAAAGTTATTTATGGTACTATTTCAAAATTTTCGACCTTGTGGTCAGACACGAGTAGTCTAGTACTACAACCTGCTCAGAGACACAAAGGCCTATTAGAATATTCCGTCTTTATCTCGCACTCGAAGTTTGAAAGTGACCGGATTATGGCTTTAAAATTACGTGCTAAATAACTTTTATTTTTCTCGGTCTAAGTATCACAATTTTATCGAAACTGACACTTTCGCTGAAATAAATAAATGTCACATGAAGCACGTAAAGTCTGCATGACAGTCCATCAGATATAATTTATTTTGCTCTCCGATAATGTATTCAAACGAAATTATTGAAATAACTAATTATTTTCTTCTATAGTTTAAATTTATATTAGAAATAATATTTATTTGTAGTCGAGAAAACTAAAAAAAATATTGATTAGCCTGTATGCTAAAAACTTTTCAGACCATACGTTTATTTCGCCTAAGCAGCATTCCTATCAACATCGATGCCAAAAAACTACTATAAGATAACGAAGAAGTATAGCATAGCAAACTTTTGCTAAAGAAAAAAAAATCTACTTCAAAGAAGCTCACTTAGTTTCTCCTTTTACATAACGGAAGAACTCCATAGTCCATAGACCATACGTGTATTTCTCCTTAGAACTCCATAGTCCATACGTGTATTTCCCCTTAGCAGCGTTCCTATCAACGTCGATGCCAAAAAACTACTATAAGATATCGAAGAAGTATAGCATAGCAAACTTTAGCAAAAGAAAGAAAATCCTACTTCAAAGAAGCTCACTTAGATTCTCCTTTTACATAACGGAAGAACTCACAGAAAATCCTCTCAAAAATGTTTTTCAGAAACCCGAAACTGCGTAGTGTTTTTACAGCCTTGGAGCACTTGGCATAGTGCCGAGTTGAGTTAAGGGGAATGCTTTACTGTAGCCCGGGAAATTCAAAGTCCATATAACTCAATTGATTGCTATTTTATGAAAAAGTCATCCAATAGAGTTGTGTGCACTCTGTGGGTTGTATTTCACACGCTTTTCACTCTAACCTTAACAATTTTGTTTGTAGTTATTATTTGTTGCTATGAATTTGTTGATTTTATTTGTCAAGATAAATTATTTTTTACTTTTTAGTATAGTAGGCTATAAAAGCGTGTTTTTTTAGTTTTTTTAAACTATTATTTATTATCAATTTTTTAGTTCGGGTAACTGTAACAGCGTTGTTTTTTCTAGTTTTTTAAAATTAATCCTGACTGTCTTAATTAGGATAATTTAATAATTTTAACGAATTATTGCATTGTCATCGGTTCTTAAAACGCATGCAAAGTTTCAAGTTAATCAAACGTCTAGAACAGGCTGAAAATTAAGCTCAAAGATTCCGTTACATACATACATACATACAGTCCGAACTTATAAAAGCGTGTTAAAAATAGTTATCCAATAGAGTTGTGTGCACTCTGTGGGTTGTATTGATGATATTTAATAATTATAATTTTGTAACTGATGACCTATTATAGTCGCAAATCATTCTATATCAACGCCTCAGGTTAGTAAACAGAATGCAGATAGATAGCGCGGAACACCGCGAGTGAGGTCAACAAAGCAAATACAAAACCAAAAGCGAATACAATCTCGAGTCAGTACGGCACGAAGCGTCGCGCCGTAAACATGTCACAGAAAATATTCATATTTTCGAGAACGATGCCGTATTTTGTTTTTAAACATTGCAAAAATTGTTCCCTAAATCACAAGAAAGAAGATGGAGTACCTTTTTATAGATTAATATGGTTATTTTTCCCTTTTTGGATGTTATTTTATTTGGAACACAAAACCTCAACAGAAATCTGTCGGTGTTGCTATTTTATTGTGAAAAAATTTACCCCTAAGTTGGGAAATATGTATTGGACACAGGATTATCGATCTACAAGAATATTTATTCCGAGTGTTTTTTTCTTTTTGGTTGGTATGCTTGTATCATGTGTGTGTACTTATCTTGTATGTGTCAAAAGTCTTCGTTAATAAAACTAGTGAATGTTTTGTCTCTTACTAAAATTATGTACACCAGTCGATTCGCCAACATAAAGTAAATATAGTAAAAAACAGTGGACAGAAAAAGATGACTTAACTAATATTTTATATTCTATCCTTTTCTTTAAGAAATGGAAAGAGACAGATGCATTTAACTTAAATTTAGTAGTTTGTGAATAAGAGAATAAATTAGCGCGTTCAAGTTTCAAACAAACAAACTTTTTAGCTTTATAAAATTGTTATACACCTAAGCACTTTATTATTTATATAAGTTGTTCCATAACTTTAAACACAATAAATTAATAAATAATAATAATTAATAAAAAAAAATATTATTTGGTACTATCTGGCATCTGCCCGCTTCCAGCTTAGCCAGGGTGCATTTTTTTTGTAATTAATGTTGTCATACAACATTGTCCTGACAATTACAAACACAACAAAGTAGATTCACCTAATTAGGCGTAGCAGTTCTTATGCTACGCGCGTACCTACATACTTTTAGTAAATTCATAAATTGATTTTAATTAATATAGACAGATAAGAATGAAATATTACGGGTAATTTCTCATCATCCTGGCAACCGGAACGCACACAGAGACGACGCGACGTGTTCTTACAGCGCAGTCACGTGGCAGTCACGCACACATGTCTCGACATTCGCCGCACTCGTAATGTTCGGCGCTGTCTATCTGCTGCCTACTGTTTTATAATCTGAGATCAACGCACATCCAGACACTGATCTGCGAATTGCAAAAAACTTTCAAAAATTTGAATTTCGCGGGCTACCGAGAAACATCCCCCTTAAGGCATGAAGCAGCAAACCAGTGGAGTGCGTATAGGCATGTTTTTGTTCTAAATCAAAGTCACCAGATAACGAAGGGGTGGAGCTAAGCTTCGCCCGCTGTGACTGGTCGATGAATTTGACAACTGATTTTTTAGGGATTGCAAAAGGGTGATTAAAAAAATATCGATATCGATAATTATTCAAATTATTAGTTGTATAAGACCCGATTTTGTAATAAAACAGGGTTTTATAAAAATAAGGTTATATTAAAAAAGGTTTCGCAATCAAGCAGTAGCTTAAATCAATTAATAAAAAAATAATACACTTGATTATAAAACGGAATAGTTAAATAAAAAACGAAAATTAACCCATTTTTCTTTAACTTCCGGAATATTTGGAAATCTAAAATGAAAACATTAAAACGAAACATTATTTTTATTTTACCATTAAAAATTATCGATAAAATAATTTATCTACTGTGTTTTGTGAAGTCACATCACTTCAGGACACAGTACGAAGTACTTACGAATAGAAAGGGATAGACTTATCTAATATTCTAGTGAAAGTAAAGGACTTTTTCAAAAGACATCAACGCGGTATGACTTTTTTCGAAACCAACCAGTTTAGCTTGAGCTCTCTCATTACCAAAAATGTAGATGAATTTAATCATATTTTACTTACCGATGAAAACTTATGCCATCTTTTTTATAACTAGATGTTTTAGAACATTTTCCGCACCATTTTATTGCACATGTACTCATTTTTGCTTCGGTTTTATACGATAAATGTATTTTTAGGTACCGAAATTAGGAAGTGTGCACGGATCCAACAACTGGTCAGTACTAAAAATTGCACTCATACCTGCGTCTCTTATAAGTGATATTCCATTTAAGTGTCGTGAGCCCGAATCACCCGTATGAGCGGTCAAGTGGTTGTATAGTCTTTGCCTTAAGGGCATTAAATACGATTCCCAGTAACTTTACTAAGCAACTGGCCGGGAAACTGCAGCCGTCTGGAGTATTTTTAGATAAAAACGCAAAAAGATCATTCCGCAGCACTAAGACATTTCGGGCTCGTAAAAAAAAAACTCGTGAAAAAGCTCGTGAATACGCCTACATTATTTTGGCGTATTAATTTGTTTGTCTACGTTTTGTGGTGTTTCTTGTTCGGTAAATGAAGCAATTTCGTTTGTGAAAATAACAGTAGACAGTACTGTTATTTTATAATGATAACCTTGTTATAGTATTTTTTTGTCGTGTGTTTTGCTCTTAGTATTCCATTTAACTTTAAGAAGCCGTGGTAGATTTTTGACGTGACAACGTCTTAAATTAGGTTGCGGCTGGGAGTCACTTATGAAAAAGTGTAACGCTCGGTAACGTTACGATGAGTCACCGAACGAGAGAGAGGCCCGCCGAATGCCTTGCGTCTCTCTCCCACTCAACTATGATCGGTAAAAGACGTTGTCACGTAAAATCTTCGCCCGTAAAACCGACTTTACAGGCAACCATTTTGACGTGACAACGTCTTAAATTAGGTTGCGGCTGGGAGTCACTTATGAAAAAGTGTAACGCTCGGTAACGTTACGATGAGTCACCGAACGAGAGAGAGGCCCGCCGAATGCCTTGCGTCTCTCTCCCACTCAACTATGATCGGTAAAAGACGTTGTCACGTAAAATCTTCGCCCGTAAAACCGACTTTACAGGCAACCATTTTTTTTGATAACACGGCGAGGGGATTCTAACTTTTTGTGCGGATGTATTTATTTTTGAATGAATGATTGTATGTATGTCATATATGGATGTAACACTCAACGGGTTTGATGTAACTTATAGGTACATCAATAACTCACGGGAGCGGAGCAGTAATCGAAGACTTAAGTAAACACGGGTCAAACCACTGGGGACAGATTATAATATTATAAACTATAACATTGGATTCTTTTGTCTTTACCTTCGAAATATTTATAAACTATTACTACACTACAGCTCAGAAAAGTCGCTAATTATACATAATGGTAGGTTTAATTTTCCATTAGTCGTAGAAGATTGATAATTTAGTTATACACATAGATTTTTGTTGGATACTAGAATTATTTATTTAAGGTTTACTTGTGGATATTAATATGTAACTACAAAAGATTTAATAAAGAAAGGTAGATTAGAAAATAGAATAACAATTGTGGCGGTGACGGTGACATTGCTTCACCGGAGCGCTTATTTCTTAGGTCTATTTGTGTTAGCCTAAGAATTAATAAAACTTCCTATAAGCGAAAATGGTAATTAGTTTCGAAAGTGACAACGTATAAATAAAAATAAAAAAGTTAAGGCCTCTTAAAATGTTAGTAGACAACCACTTTTGATACTACCAACGAAAAAAATAAATAAATAGGTACTCTATACATTATGCGAGTTACACAAATATGTTATAATGTCGACTATAAAGTTTTTGTTATTGTACCGACATAAAATATGATATACCTATTTATCTGCTGATAATACGCAATACGCAATAACTGGTACGCCCTTTAACAACGACCGAACAGGCGGAATTTTCGTAGCGTAATTATTGGTACAAAATTAATCGTCCGAAATTTCCGTCACCCAATTTTCCACAGATGTATTGCTAGGCTTATAATAAATGTAGCAGACTTCACAAAACTCCATCAGGATTACAGACACCGTAGTAGGCTTTTTTATAATTGAAATAAGTAGGTACTTTGCCTAAAACTTTCTAATTGAGTTACATTTGACTTTTAAAAAGTTTTAAAACTTCTAACCGTGAAATTAAAACCATATAAGTGTATGATTAACTTTCTAACTAATTTTCAATATTGTAACTAATATTATAAGGAGGTAAAGATTGTATACTATTTCCTCACATTTGTCTTAATATTTGTTGATAAAAATCGAATCGAAATCGAAAAGTATTTTAGTTTTTCTTTAAAATCTTAAATGTAAGTTTTTAAAGATTATTCATACAGGTAAGAAGCGTGTCTAAGGTGGGGCAGAAATGTGTCCTGGTAATCGTAAAATAGTAATCAAAATATGTAATACCCTTCGCAATTTGAAATCATAAATAAGTCAAGGGCAGTTCCCGAAACATGAAAATAGATATATAATATATTATTAACTGTAATCTTAACCAGGATACTATACTGATAATTCTTGTTGGTAATAGAGGTAATGTTAACAAAAAAGAAGTACTTCAATATTATAGAACCTTGTCATATATGAATTTAGAGAAAATTATTATGTTTACATTCCCCTACAGTCAAAGTTTGCCACAGGAAGAAAATAACTTTAGATATAATTTAAATGTAAGTTTACACAATTTTATGTATGGCAATGATTTATTTCAATTAATTGACACCAACACATATGTTGGCAATAACTTTTATGTGACAAAAGATAGATATCTTGAGAATAGGTACTATCTTAATAATTTTTGTAAACGACAGATAGCTGTGTCGCTATCTTATTATTTTTCTGTAACAGCCAAGAATTTGGCTAAACAACTTGCTCCTATTGAGCAATGCAATCGACTTAATCATTTGTCAAATAACATAGTATCAATTAATGATACCAATAATGATTTAAATTAGAACTCGAGACAATAGAGGTATCCTCTTGCCATAATGTAAATGTAGGCAATAATAGTATCAACCTGGTGCATCAAAATATTCAAGGACTTATGAACAAAGATTTAGAATTAGAATTATTCCTCAATTGTAATAACATTGATATTATTTGTATAACTGAGCATTGGCTTAAAAGCCATCAGTTAATGTTCAATTTTAGCAATCACCAGGTTGGTAGTTCATTTAGCAGAGTAAACGCCATTCATGGCGGCTCATTAATTTTATTACATAAACAAATTAAGTTTAAAGACCGTAAGGATATTGTGAGCCTCTCTGTTGAGCGAACAATTGAAATGGCCTGTGTGGAATTGGAGCAGTATGTTATAGTAAGTGTGTACAGACCTCCTTCAGGACTGTATGATTGCTTTGAGAAGGTGATGGATGAAGTGTTGCATAAAATTTGTAACTCAACTAAGTCCATCATCATTTGTGGTGACTTCAATATTAATTTGTTAGATAATTCTAGTTTAAATACTAAACTTATTACCCTGTTTCAATCATACAATCTTGTGAACCTATTTATTGAGCCAACTAGAATAACTCCAACTTGTGCTACCTGCCTAGATAATATATTCACAGATATTGTACCTACCCACAAAAAAATTATAAATTTGATAGACTCTGACCATTGTGGGCAATTTGTTACTGTACCTTTCATTAACAAAAAAATTACTAAAAAAGATATCACTGTTAATCCCAAATCTAAATGTCGGTTAGAAATATTTAAAACTAAAATCTTAAATAAATTACCATTATTGTCAACTAATGTTAGCCCAAATAAACGATATAATGATTTTTTTAATATGTATTGCGCTCAATTTAATACCACGTTTGTTCCGAAGACGATTTCAGTAAATAGTAATGCTTCTTTTGGTGACTGGGCCACCATTGGTATTTATAAAAGTAGAAAACGACTATTTGAGTTGTATGAAGAACGGACTTACATTAATACTGCTGAATTTAATTTATATGTAAAGAATTATTCTAAATTATTTAAAAAGGTCTGTTACTTGGCCAAGTCACGATATTTGAGTTCAAAAATAAAAAATAGTAATAATATTATAAAAATGACATGGAATATTATTAATAGCGAAACGGGAAAGTCCAGCCACCGAACTAATGATTATTGCCTTATTATTGATGATAATATTATTAAATCAGATTCTAAAGTAGCCGCGTCTTTTGAAAATTTCTTTGCAATGATTCCCGTTTCGACTACTAAATCTTTAAATTCATCACCTGCAGCTGCAGAATCTTTACTCAAAGAAAACGTTCCGGCCTGTGATTCTGAATTTTATTTCGAACATGTTACTTGTAAGAATGTCATTAAAGTATTTCACACGTTAAATGTTAAAAAGACTGCAGATCTATGGGGTAATTCTGTAGATGTTGTAAAGTCTATTATAAATATTGTAGCACCTACTTTAGCTAATATTTTTAATAACTGTATCGATAGTGGTGAGTTTCCTGATTTAATGAAATACAGCAAAATAATACCATTATTTAAATCAGGTAGCACATCCGACCCCAGTAATTATAGACCAATTTCAGTGCTACCTACTTTTAGTAAAGTCTTTGAAAAACTTATTTTAAATCAAATGCAGATATATTTTAATAAACTCAAGTTATTGCATACAAAACAGTTTGGATTCACAAGGGGTCGTTCAACAACCGATGCAGGTGTTGAACTTTTAGGGCACATTTATGATGCCTGGGAAGACAAATGCGATGCTTTGGGAATTTTTTGCGATTTATCCAAGGCATTTGATTGCGTTCTTCATGAAACTTTAATCAGGAAACTACACTACTACGGAGTCCGGGCCTCCTCTCTGGATCTTCTCATTTCATACCTGAGTGATAGGATTCAAAGAGTTGATGTGAACGGTGAAAGATCACCCGGTTCTGTAGTAAGAATGGGCGTGCCCCAGGGCTCAATTCTTGGTCCTTTCTTGTTTCTTATTTACATTAATGATTTGCCTTATCTCATTAAAGATAAGCATGATGTAGTATTGTTTGCAGACGATACTTCACTTTTATTCAAACTTAAACGTCAGCAACTTATAACTGACGATATAAATAGTGCTCTCGCTTCAATAGTAAACTGGTTTAATGTAAATAATTTACTCCTTAATGAAAAGAAGACTAAACTTATAAAATTTACGCTACCAAATGTCACTCAGGTAGACAATTGCGTCTTAATAAAGGGTGAAGAATTGAGACCAGACGATTCCACCGTATTTTTAGGCATAACTTTAGATGCCAAACTTCAGTGGGGCCCCCATATAGATAAACTATCTAAAAAACTCAGCTCTGCAGCATATGCCGTTAGGAAAATTCGTGGTTTAACGGATTTGGAAACAGCCCGCTTAGTTTATTTCAGCTATTTTCATAGTTTGATGTCGTACGGCATTCTATTGTGGGGAAATGCCGCCGACATACAAACAATATTTGTTTTACAAAAAAGGGCTATTCGTTCTATTTATAAATTGAGTCCCCGACACTCCCTCAGAGACAAATTTAAAGAGATTAATATTTTGACTGTGCCCTGTCAGTATATATATGAAAATCTGTTATATGCACATAAAAATATTAATCAGTTTAAAAAATACAGTGATATTCACAACATAAACACAAGAAACAAGGACAAATATATTGTTCCTTCAACTAGGCTTAAGAAAATAGGTAGTTCATTTAAATGTCAATGTATACGCTTCTATAATAAACTTCCTAGCCAGATTCAAGAACTAAGCATTACCAAATTTAAACTCTTTATTAAACGTAAATTATGCCGTAATGCTTTTTATTCTGTTAAAGAGTATATTGATGATTCAAATGCTTGGAATTAAGCTGCTTCAATTATTTACATAGGTCAATGACATTAATTATTTGTCTACATTATTATTATATTTTATTGACATTGAAATTCTTATTATTTGACATTGATTTGTACTTTATTAAGTATATTATCTTGTATACCATATTTAATTGATTTTTTTTTTCTGCTTGACATTGTAATTATTATACTTGACATTTATGTACTTTTATAAGTATATCTTTTATTTTATTTTATTTATTGTGAGTGTGAGGACTATGTGGGCTGTTAGGTTACTTTACTAGTATATTTGACTATTACTGACGGTTTGAGTATTTAATGCGGCCTACCCGAATGTCCTTACTTTGGTATTGTTCGTCAAGACGTTAGGCTCCTTACGTTTTAGTTGAGCTAAACGACTTTTGACAAATGCTTGCACTGTTTGGACAGGTCCACTCAAATCTGTGTGATTCTCTCATCAAGAGATCACTTCAGTTATTTCCTTCATGGTCCTCGCATAATTTGACCAATACAATATTGTATGGACTTTAAAAGAGACTTTGACCTCTGAGTTTGTTTCGGTTGTTTCTTCTCAGAGTAGTCCAGCTAGGAAACACCGGCCCCATCGTTCGAATAAAATAAGAAAAAAAAAATGACGTGTAAAAGTGTAATTTATTACCTATTTACAGAAATAAAAATCATTTTAATCATCATTTTTAATCATTTTTACATATCCCGAAGGTGTTTTTGTTATATTAGGAAAATTCACAAAGGCACGCAACGTATTGGCTTTTGCACAGGGCCATCACGACATTTGTATAAATAAATAAATATACTGGGACAACTTACACACGGTCATCTGATCCCAAGTTAAGCTCTGAGCTCTGCTCTCAAGAATCATAAATTACCTATCTGATTTTCTAAAATTTTCACGCCAAGAACTGGACATACTTATGGAATTAGCAGACCTATTACAAAAATTAGAAGACAATAATCATTAGAAGATAATAGTCGTACTTATTTTAATAAGGTTTCTAGCATACAAAATTAAAAAAATATCTTCGGTTCTTAATTCCAAACGGTCATCTTCATTTTACTGCGCATTTTTAAAGTATATTTAAACATTATGAGATAAGGCAAGTAGATATATTTGCCTTATCTCATAATGTTTTTAAAAAAGAAATAGGTAGAATACTTAGCAGATAAGCTTAGCACTATTGTTGTAGCACCCCATTCTAGTACTATAAGTTAGAATTTAATAAATAGTAATATGTGGAAACGTCGTGGATTGTACATTGAACCAATTTATTGTTATTTAGTTGTAAGACACATTGTACAATTGTTTGTTTTTCCCCAATAAAGTAAAATAAAATAAAAATAAAATATTTTCAAGTATATACCTACTCAAAAATACAATAACCTTTGTCAGTCGTTACGGGTAGTTAGAAGCCAGAAAATCTATCATTAGTTAACTCAGGGTTATCGTGTTACTACTGGGCTGTGGAGGTCTGATGGGCAGTCAATCATCATCTTATTTTTCATTAAATTAATCTTATTATTGTACAAAATGTGCTGCAAACAAAGCCTAAAGGTCATAGTCATTACAGCCACCCGGCAGTCACTCCGCACCGACTCGCCTTATAACCGAGGCGATCCGGTGACGGTACGGAGTTGATATAGTGAGCGCATGCCCATACAAGTCCATGTAAAGAATACTAGCCGCGAGTCGGTGCGGTGTGGCTGTAATGAGCTATGACCTTTAAGCTGGGGGCCTACAATGCACCATTATTTATTCAAGACAATGTTGTTCCATGATTAAGCCTTCATGCTTGGCAGAGAGATCAAGGAGAATACATGATAAGCACTTTTATCTTAACAAATTAGGTGATTGCTTTGATGTACAAAATTGCCAACGAATAATGTTATTTTAATCATGGCAACATTATGGTGTAGAATGTGGGACGTAATTTTGTTACTACATTATGCAAAAAGCGTTTTTTTTAATTATGTTTTGTGTGTTTACTTTAAAACATGGAAAAATTTAACATAACGTTCACAATGTCTAAAAGTTTTCCAAGCAAAAAAAACACTGATGAAGGAGTATTATTTAGATCTAATATAATAAAACACATTCTAACTATAATTTGTGTTTTTCGTTAGCATTTTTTTTTCTTTGTAAGTATATAAAGCTTTTTATATAAAGCTTTTATTCTTATTTTTTTACCATTGTTTTTATTTTGGTGGTCTGAATGATATAGCTAAAAGTCTGACCATTTATTTTAATGCGACCTTATATAACCCTCTGCGACTGAGGTGCCATTTTTGTTTTCATTATATTGAGGAGTAGTCTGACAGACGTGAAATTACTGTACCATTTACGTTGTGGGTATTAGATGTTTTGTAATGAAACTAGCATTCATAAAACTGATGACATGTAATTAAAAAGGAATTACAATAAGAGTTTGAATAAAATTTAAATATAAGAATTTATAATTAAAAATGCAACACATATTGTTAGAAGTAGCTTTTGACAAACATCTCTTTTAAAAATAAATTAAATAAAAGATATTATAAAAAAATACAAAACAAACTCAATTTTACCTTTTTCCAGCTTAAATCTTTTGACAAAAAATTTTAAATGGAAATCCTTAGAGTACTTTTGGTATAAAATAGTCTCAAAGTTAAGTCTTAAAATCAGCGAAAATTTGAGCGGCGCACTGCAAACAGGTCGGTTTTGCGCAGACGCATACAAGTAAATCTCGATTACTATTTCAATTTACTTGGGCCAATTCAACACAACTTTAAATTTCCTGATTTCCTTTCCTGCTATGTAGGAGCTTGTGGGTTGGAATCCGAGCAAGTAAAATTGACTTTTTCAATTAGTATGTACTTTTTTGTTTTTTTTTGGACATCAGTGACATTCAGAGCCTCAGGACGTAACGCCGTTACGTACGTAGAGCCATTTGATTGGTCCTGGTTGTAGAACTTTGACAGTAGTTGCGGGTAATCAGCAACCAGAGAGTCAAACCAGTCTAACCAAGGGTTATCGTGTTTCCCAGTATCTGGGTTGTGAAGGTCTGCCAGGCAGTAACTACACGCCAAACACTGGTATCTTGCTAAATTTGGTTAGGCTAGGACCTAGTCGGGAAAAGGCTATAGCTAGAAGGATGATGACGATGATAATAATACGGCACAACTTTTTTGCCAATAATGTGCCAGTGTCGTTTGGAGGCTAAGGAGACCTCAAGGATTGACACCTAGACTGAGGCCGATTGACCGAGTTTTTTATTTGTACAAAAAACCAATGTTTCTAGTATCTCAGTATAAATACACTATGAAAATACTGACGTGACGTCCATAATACAGTATGGGGATATAACCATTTTACTGACAATACGTCTCTACGACACAGCACTTATTACTGATGTTACGTAAGGTACAATTCCGAGACGGGCCGCAGACCGCAAACTGCAACCGCAAACTGCAAGCGACACCACTTGTTTCTATGAATATCTATGAAATTGATTCCAAGCGCGACTACACTGCTGCCTGCAGTCGCGGCGCGCAGCGTGCAGCCGCGGCGCGCAGCGACCGCTGGCTGCAGTGCCAGTCGTGTCGCGAACCGCAGAGAGTTCACACGTACAAAAATGTCAAAAAAGTCTACTTTTTCGGAAGACGATGAAGAGAAACTCATTAACTTTGTTGCTGGTCATCCAGTTTACGATACATTAGTACACTATCGGTAGAGTCCAACATTGTGTCTCACACGAAGGCACTGGAACAACTGAGGCACGGTTCTGTGCATTGTGCAGTCACGGCATGCAGCCGCGGTTGGAATAGCGACCGCAGGCAGCATTGCGGTAACGGCAGCCGGTAGCCGCAGTGTCGCCTGCGGTTGCAGTCTGCGGCCCGTCTCGGAATTGTACCTTTACGGACACCACAGCTGAATTACTAGTCAATGGCTCATGCTACGGATTTCGTCGCCACACTGTAAGGATAGGTGGATGGACGTAGGAAGCTACTGAGCGGCGCAAGAGGATTCTCGGAAAAATGGCGGTATAGCAACCAAAATTTTATGTTGCGGTGTCTGTCAGACGTAACGTCAGTCGCAGAGGTATAATAAACTACGTACCATTTTACAAAAAGAGAGGTCTTTTGGTGGTCATCAACGTGTAGCCGAAAATATTGAAAAACATGCTCACGGTGTGTTTCTTTATATATTTTCTTTAGTGTTTATTGAAAAGCTATCGCTAGAGCCTTTAGTCCCGGTTGTGATTCGTAGAACATTGATAGTATTTACGAATAGTTAGATAGAAGCTAGAAGGGCTGACAATCAGATTTACCAAGAGATATTGTGGTATCTAGTATCTGGGTTGTACAAGTTTGATAGGTAATGGTGCCGATTCTCTTATTCACAAACTTAACTAAATTTAAGTTAAATGCGTCTTTCTCTTTTCATTTCTTAAAGAAAAGGACAGAAGATACATTTTAGTTTAATCCTGTCAAATTAGACAGCGCCTGAAGTAAATCGACGTATTTTTGGTCGCCATTTTTTTTAATCGCGTCTAGATTACCTATGGTGTGTCTAAATTTGACAGGACTTATCTAATATTTGATCATCTGTCTTTTTTTTTTAAGAAATGGAGAGAGAAAGATGCATTTACCTTAAGTTTGGTTAAGTTTGTGAATAAGAGAATCGGCACGCCAGTCTTAACGGGTAGTTAGAATCCAGAAAATTTTACAGTCACTCTAGCCTTGAAGTATTCTGATTTCTGTTATCCAGTAACTGGATTGTGAAGGTCTCATAGGCAGTCGCTCCATGTAAAACAATCTAGAAGAAGACTCTGACATAGTTGGGAAAGGAATATTCCGTCCAGATAAATATCCATACTTAATACTATAAACGCATAAGTAACTCAGTCTGTCTCGCTTTAACACAAAAACTACTGAACCGATCAATCCTTCGAACAGTTTAATTGAAATTTGGTACAGAGATAGATCATGGACATAGGATATTTTTTATCCCAAATATCCCACGGGAACGAAACCACGGAGAGAGCTAGTAGATGATTATTTAACATAGTTCGCACACTGTGATACTGGAGCCGAGTTCACAAAACTCGCAAACTTTAGACATTTAAAAATAAATCATACTTGTTGTTTTAATGGGAGAAACTCCCGACTATCGACTTCAGATTAATACGTCTCATTTATTGAGGAAGAACTTTGAACAAGAGCACTTTGACCTCTTTTATAAGTTTCGGTGTCGATACTTGTTCACGTTTTGTGAAATTATAAAAAGCGCTTTTCTTGTAAAGTTTTTTGACGATACAAAAATGTTTTTAATCTGTGCCTTTTGCTTTTTAATATGACTACTATTATTATGATCCTAACGAGTTTCGGTAACCGTGAATGCTTAGTAGGTAGGCGATTCGGCCGCCGATTTTCGTCCACTCCTGTCGAATCAGCCCCCTTACCATGACGTTTAAAGTAAGATTGTTTTAGTCCTGTTGCAGGAGTGTGCAAGTGATAGCGCTAGACACGTTGTCTAGCGCCGTCTCTTTCCCACTGAAAGTAATATCAAAGTAATACTGCTATAAGGGCTTGTGGTACGCCCCCAGGAATTTAATAATTGAGGGGTGTTGTTTCGGGTTTGGGTTCATCATCATCTCCCTAGACTTTTCCTAACTATTTTAGGGTTGGCTTCCAGCCTAACCGGATTCAGCTGGATACCAGTGTTTTACGTGAAGCGACTGCTTATCAGACCTCCACACCGTATCGTGTCACCCAGTAAC
Source organism: Athetis lepigone (assembly GCA_033675125.1). Classification (NCBI taxonomy): domain Eukaryota; kingdom Metazoa; phylum Arthropoda; class Insecta; order Lepidoptera; family Noctuidae; genus Athetis; species Athetis lepigone. The sequence goes on from CM066234.1 coordinate 10,812,797, forward strand.
TGGGCGATACGATACCCCTTGGTAAGACTGGTCTTACTTTCTGGCTTACCTGAAATGACTCTCAAAGTTCTACGAATGACTACAGGGACCAACGGCTTTACGCGCTTTCCGAGGCACTGAAGATATACTTTAGGTAAATTGAAAAATACGGTCAAAATGATAAAGCCTTTCTTTTTGACCATACCTTTTCATTTTAAGTCGCCAAAAACGTTACCACCGTTACATCGCCAATAATATTGTAGCCTTGCAGAATCCAGATTCCAAGTAAAAAGTCCTAGTGGAAAATGGGTTATGGTACATCCCGCCCTCGAAAGATCTCACCCTCGGGCGAGATGTCTACTTTTTAAAATGTGCATGGGTATATTCGCCCGAAAAAAAAATGTCCTGTGTAAAAAAATAATACTGAGATGTCTCCTATTAGAAAGTAAAGAGATATTTTGGCTAAACTGTATTTTTTTTTACTAAATATCCAATGAATCTGCAAACCATAAAGTCAAACGACCTTATTTTGCACATTTTAAAAAGTGGACATCTCGCCCAAGGGCGAGATCTTTCGTGGGCGGAATGTCCCATAACCCTGGAAAATAACTCATTTTTTTCTACTTCAATTTGTTGGTTAGCTTAACGTTTAGAATTTTGATTGCTTTTCTGAACTACAATAATAGGTATTGTGGTTGAGAAAAGCAGCTTAGTGTAGAAATGTAATTATTTTGAATTTATTCTTTCTCAGAAACGAACGTATGTTTCGTGCAAATATTTAGGCGATGTTGGTTTCTTTCGTAAAATAATTTGATTAGTGTAATAAAACTACGTGAGCACTAACTAGCTAGCTAGTAAGGTTTCTAGGCTAACTTTACGAAAACACTTCGTGTAGTAGGGATGTTACAGCTAGTTTGGTATTTGTAACCGAAATAAAAATATTCCATCTGAAAAAAAGTTTAATAAAAAACCTGTAATCATTAAGGAAAAAAATAAACACTTATTTTAGGGTCAAGCGGAATCCTTGAGAGTACCAGTTTTTCTACATAGGAACCAGATTCATGAGACATAGTACTATTACTTGGCTACTGGGAGCGGTTCGCGAACTTTTAACGAGTATCCGCGGCTGTTAACGCAAAGGGCATTAAAATGAACACGGATAATCAGCAAAAGTCTAACACTATCTTCCGCTCTGTCCGAAGCGGAAGGAATACGGGTATAATGATGATTTTCCAAACATACAAAAGTCTACTGGAATTAGGGTTACCAGGCCTAAAAATGCAAAATCCTGTCTGACATGTCTAAAAATCCTGATTTTGAAAAAAAAGTCCGGTCACGCACCTGTATTAAATAAAAATCATAGTATTTAAGTACGTTTTTATTTACCTACATAAATATATTATTTAGACCCATATTTTTGGTTGCCAGCAACCACATGCAAAAAGCTGTTTTTTCCAGCTATTTCGCAATAAAATTGTTCACACGTCACGTGTTTATAGTTTGCGTAAGCAATATGGCTCTCACCGACTCCACTGAAAGTCTGTTTCTCTCTTTGGTCCACTGAGAAGTCATGAGAGAAAAAACTCTCTCCACATTTGCGTTGCGTGGCAAAATACTAAAGAAATATTGAGAAATCTTCAGAAATTATGAAACTCTTGAGCTGTCGTTAATTGTACTAAAAAAGATACACCATTGCTTTTCAGCGAGCTCGTCATAAAAATCGCTCTGCTTTGTATTTAGAAAATTCTTAAGCAGGCAAAACTCTTCAAATAGTTTTGCGTTATCTACAAGAATTCCTTTGTCCCTCAAAAACACTAGAGCATCTGTGATTTTTTCAAATTGCAGATCTATCTTTAAACCGAGCCGGGCGGGAGGACATGAAAGTATGACAAAAATCCGGTCTGACGTAAAATCCGGGCGGAGTCCGGTCTAACACGTAAAAATCCGGTCTAGACCGGCTTTATCCGGTCAGATGGTAACCCTAACTGGAATGGAGCAGTAACTTAAAAAGCGGGTGAAACCGCGAGGAACAGATAGTCCGAAATAATTTAATATCCGTAACCATACCTAAAACGGTGTATTTAAAATTTCGGATATTATTCATATCCGCGTATCTAAAACACCTGATGTGATCAACCCTACTCCTCGCAACATGACAAAATAAGTTTATTAAACTACCCGCACTAAAAGCCTGTATCAACATGATTTCCCTGGGGAATATCATCATTCCAGCCTTGATAGTAATAGCACTTAATAACACACACTTAAGGTCTAATTTGCCACAGGCAGTTTTACTGAGTGAGCTAATCAAGCTTTTAGACCAAGTAATTAGGTGTATGGTGAAAAAATAGAAGTTGATCTTCTTATGTTATTGGAAAAGAGTTAACGAAATTATAGCCTATGTGGTGACCTAGTTTTTGTAGGAAGATATTCTTGCCAATTTTCTTGGGCACAAACTAAACTTGGCTTGGTCTATTTTTATCTTTTGCTCTTATATGTATAAATGCGAAACTTTATGTTAATGTATGTTTGTATATTACACTTCTCCATGTTTTAAATAATCTTGAAATGATTTATATTATACTAGCTTTTGCCCGCTGCTCCGCTTGCTTTACAGAGAGACAAAAAGTAGCCTATGTTACTCTCCATCCCTTCAACTATCTCCACTTAAAAAATCACGTTAATTCGTCGCTCCGTTTTGCCGTGAAAGAAAGACAAACAGACAGACAGACAGACACACTTTTCCATTTATAATATTTCCACTTAAAAAATCACGTCAATCCGTCGCTCCGTTTTGCCGTGAAAGAAAGACAAACAGACAGACAGACAGACATACAAACAGACACACTTTTCCATTTATAATATTAGTATGGATATTGAGTCTGCACAATTAGAATTGTTCAAAAGAAAATTAAGAAATACAAAACATCTTTCTCAAACATTCTGGATTGTTTGTTTTCAATATGTATGAAAAATAATCTTGCTTCAACAAGTTCCATATATTTTATTTAATCATTTTTTCTTTATATCAAATCTTGATTTGTCAATCCATTGTAAAATTATATTTTTTGTTGCTTTTAAATTAGTAGATAGACAATATAGTCAACCAAAAAAAAGAAATTTTAGTTTGGATATCACAAACATCGGTGAAGGAAAACATCGTGAAGAAACCATTGTTTTATTCCTGTTCCAGAGTGTGCAAGTGACAGCGTTAAACACGTTGTCTAGCACCGTCTCTTTCCCACTGAAAGTAATATTGAAGTAAAACTGCCAAAGAGCTTGTGGTAGGCCCCCTGGACTTATAATAGTTACTAGCTCTTACCCGCGGCTTCGCTCGCGTTAGAAAGAGACAAAAAGTAGCCTATGTTACTCTCCATCCCTTCAACTATCTCCACTCAAAAAATCACGTCAATTCATCGCTCCGTTTTGCCGTGAAAGAAAGACAAACAGACAGACAGACAGACACACTTTCCCATTTATAATATTAGTATGGATATTAGTATGGATTAATATAAGTCCGAAATCGCCAATCCACCTTGAGCGAACGTAGTAATCAATGCTTATGCCTTCTCTGTATGAGAAGAGGCCTTTGACATGCAGTGGGACAGTATTAGGTAATTATTTAGTAATCTGTGGTAATAGGCTGGTATTATTTTATTAGTCAATAGAGTTGATGGATATGACGTCATAATACGCTATTGGCATACAAAATCTAATGGAGAACCATGTTTTGACAGGCCATAAAAAGTATGTCAATAATTGGGCTGTTTACTACCCTATTTATTCAATATTGAACCTTATCGTATTTCACAAAATCCGCCCTATTAGCCTCAACATTGTTATTCAATTAAGTTTGTTTTGATATTGAAATACTCCGTGACGTCATGTCTGATCTTATCAGTTGATATGTGCTATACTTCATGTACTACCATGTTTTTTATCAGTATTGTAAAAAGATATTCTAATGGCGTCAGTGTAATAGATTTTTAGTGCTTTAGCACTTCTTGATAACTTCCGGTTGAGTTATCTTCTAGATAAATGTAGATTGTGTTTTGTTTTGGCATTTGGTAAGTTTATAGGGTCCTGTAAGACGTTCGGGTATGAAGGAACTGAACCATTGAACTTGCTTGTCTGTTTGTCCATTTTTAAATATATTCTCCTAATATGGATTGATTTTTGGACTTTTGGGTTTCCGACTGTGACAGTCAGAAACCCAATAGTCTAACCATCAGTCGTTAATGTATTCTGACAGACAAACGCTTAATGTATAACTCTGGTATTCAGTTGGATTTAACATAGACTTAGAGAAAAAGCGTTGAAAATAATTGATCGAAGGATGAGTTTTTCTTTGTTCCGAATCACTGCATAGTATAAAACGAAGTCGCTTATCGCTGATTTTGGTATGGTTTTTTATAGATAGAGTGATTCAAGAGGAAACTATAAAAAAATACGTACATAGATATTATAAAGGAAAATCGGGATTGTAACACCCGTGCGAAGCTGGGGCGGGCCGCTATGTTTTATTTGAGTAAATACCTAGTACGTACAATGATGTTATAAGTAAAAAAGTGTAGATAGGTTTTATGTAGTCAAAAAGTGGCACATTAAAAGTTTGCCAATTGGCAAACATGATACTGAGTATCGCGTTGACATTTGACGTTTATCTCTTTTTCACTCGCACTACTTCAATCATGTCATCCTACTTTGACGTGTAATGTATGTGTGCGTTAGTGTGCCGTTTTTGAAGATAGAATTTCGTTTGGGTAACCTATCTACACTTTTTTAACTTATAACATCATTGAGTACGTAGGTTCAATTTAACTTTTTTATAATAAAAACATTCGTGACATTTGACCTTCGGTACAATGTACTTAGTCTTATCTAAAAGAAACAAAAAAGGTAGCTAAGGCCCGTATTAATAGACGTCACTCAATTCTGAGGCGCTCTCAAATCTATTGCTGTCCTTATTTTTTCCCTTTAGAATGACAAGGACAGCAAGAGATTTGAGAGCGTCTCAGATTTGAGTGACGTCTATTAATACGGGCCTAAGAGAAACACCTACACACGTTTTTTTTTATAAAACCTTGCAATATAATCCTCCCTTTTCTATGAAACTACGGGTACTTAGAAGTCAGAAAGTCTAAATGCGTCAATTCAAAGGGTACAATGTTACCCAATTACTTGATTATCAATGGTTGATAGCCACTCCATGTTACTGTTATTCAGCTGAACCCGGAACTCGACTCCAATCCGTACTAAAGCCCGGTTTCCACCGCGAGCGGAACGGCCCCATTAATGACTTCGCTCGCAAGCGCAAACTGCATACTTGTATTTCCACCAACAAAATTATAATTCTTAATACATACTTTATTATAAATGCATTTATTATTAATTATTATTCGACTATTTGTTGTTTATTTGTTTGACTATTTGTTGTTTGCAGTTTGCGCTTGTGAACAAAGTCATTAATGGGTCCGTTCCGCTCGCAGTGGAAACCGGGCTTTATATTATAAATGCGAAAGTAACTCTGTCGGTCTGTCTGCCTCTTCTTCACGCCTAAACTACTAAATCGATTTAAATAAAATTTGTTACAGATATAGTCTGGGACCCGAGAAAGGACATAGAATAGTTTTCATCCCGATAATCCCCCGGGGATGGAAACTTGTACCACGCGGACGAAGTCGCGGGCAAAAGCTAGTAATTATATAATTATGTAGTTGCCAAAAGCCTGGGGTGGGATATGTTTTTCTTTGTACCACATTTTATGCTAAAAAATACTTACTGAAATTCCCACTTAAATTATTTAAGTAAAAGTACATTCGTGACATTTGGCCTACGCTACAATGTACCTAATCTTCTTTAAAATAAACAAAGAAGGTGGGTGGCTGAGAAAACACCTACACACGTTTTTGTGTAAAACACTTTACAATATAAACCATAGGTTCTCAACGTGGGCGATATCGCCCCCTTGTGGGCGTTTGAGACTTTCGGGGGGCGCAGTAGAAGACCTAGAGAAAATTAGGGGGCATTGAGATGGCGCAGAAGGGGCGATTAAAAATATAGTCTAAAAAGGCAAAAAAAAGAAAATGGGAGGTTCTAGAAAAAAACATATTCTCAAAGTGGACAGTAAGCAAAATAAGGTTGAGAAACTATGATATAAACCTTCGTTTTCAGGAAAACCAACACTTATTTCACATTTCCCTACTTTGCAGCCCGGGGCAAAGGTCCCCGTTTGCAAAGGTCCCGCACTGGGATTACGTATCTTGCAATAGCCGAGCGATCGCGATAATTTAGCAAAATTTGCTGCTCAAACGTCAAATTCAAAATACGTCACGTCAAATAGCAAACTAGCGATAGTGCTGCCTCTGTGGAGCAATCATTTAACTAAAATATGCATTTTTCGTTTGGTGGTTTCGTATATAGTATGGTTTTTAAGAGCAAAGTTAAGTTTTTTTTATTAAAGGTGATATTTAATTAGTTCCAGCGATTGCTACTTTATCGTCATCGTAGCAATAAGTGCATTAGAACAATCAGCGAGCGATTAGCAATCGGTTCATACATAATACGATTTTTTTTGACGATCGCGCGGTGATCGCGCGATCACTGCGCAAATATTGCTCATTGCTGTTTCATAGGTAATAACCCCGCCGGTTTGCAAAGCGATCAAGCTCGTAACAAGAAATATATTTCAGAGTTTTAGAAGAGTTTTTGGATTGGGCCAGGGTTGTCATCTATTCTGTGGTGTACTATAATAAAAAGCCTTTATAAAAAATCTACAAGAAACATTTTAAAGCTGTGTTATGTGTTTCAAATCAAAGCATATTAATTCTTAGAACATTTACATTTTAGTCAGAAAGATTGAATCTGCTAGCTAAAAAATGGTAGGTTTTAAATTAGGCTTCATTTTACTCCTATTCGAGACGAATTGTAATAAATACTTTCTTAGTTGATATTTACTCTTCAGAAAGCACTTATATTTCAAGATTCATGTCTCTAGGACCAGCCGTTTGGGATGTGCGTTGATATAATTATCTCCCCAGCAGTCAGTCAGTCAATCACTTTACCATTTTATATGTATTCATTCATACACATAAGATATTTTAAAAATCAATCAGTCTCAGTTTATTTGCAACCCTACATCAGTCGAAAACAATCCAACTTCGATTTGTCTTTGACATCCGTAATAAGACGTGAGACAAATACTTTTGAACAAAACTTGACTTCTTGCTCACAGCGTCTTTGATGATATATTATCACAATATGCAGATTTATTGACTACTTGATGTATTCCTTGCGTCACAATAGGGTTAAAATTCAACAAATTATGCCACCGATTTTTTACCGAAATTCAGCAGTTCTTGAGTTAAGCTGGTTTTAACGTTTTGTGTGAAAAATCCCAGAAGATGCCAATTAGAAAATTATTTACGACGCGACAGTACAATTGAAAAACACATTAGAATGCACGAGAAATACAAAACTCTACTAAACAGTTTCGCCGGCGAAAAAGTTCTATACGTATGCACTCTCCTTTTATTCCACAACTAGCTCTACCCTTTTTTTTTTTTGTTTGGTGAGTGGGAAATCAACTAGCTCTTCCCTTGCGGTTTCACCCGCATTTTTCATTACTGCTCCGCTCCCGTGGGTCATAGCGTGATGGTATATAGCCTATAGCATTCCTCGATAAATGGGCTATCTAACACTGAAAGAATTTTTCAAATCGGACCAGTAGTTCCAGAGATTACCCCCTACATACAAACTTACAAACTTACAAATTTTACCTCTTTATAATATTAGTATAGACTTTCAGCCTCTCGACGTCAGTTAAGCCAATGGGCTTCACTTATGACTGTATAAACCCTCTCCGTACTCTGTGAGCTAACTGCCGTAGTTACAGAATGTAATACATTGTTATTTTATGCATAAAACTTGTACGTATGTAAATTAGGTCTACACGTACTTGTGTGTGTGACTTAGCAACGCGCAACGGTGTAACGTATGTACTTATAGTCCAAGTATCCAGTTGTAAGACTTTACACCATGAGTGGTTAATGGTTAAACGAGGGACATATTCAAGAATGCTATTACTTATGCTCGTATATAACTAAAAATAAATGTGAATGATGATAAAATAATAAATAATAGTTTAAAAAACTAAAAAACACGCTTTTATAGCCTACTGAACTAAGACGTAGAAAAAAATTAATCTTGACAAATAAAATCAACAAATTCATAGCAACAAATTATAATTACAAACAAAATCGTTAAGTTCAGAGTAAAAGCTTGAAGCGTGTTAAAAAAATATAAATCGCCATGAAATTGATATACTTACACCGATATCCAGCTGAATGCGGTTAGACCAAGCCATCGTCCCCATTATAATTGGGAAAAAGGCTAAGGAGATGAGATGAAATTATGTAAATCTATACTAATATTATAAATGGGAAAGTGTGTCTGTCTGTCTGTTTGTCTTTCTTTCACGGCAAAACGGAGCGACGAATTGACGTGATTTTTTAAGTGGAGATAGTTGAAGGGATGGAGAGTAACATAGGCTACTTTTTGTCTCTTTTTAACGCGAGCGAAGCCGCGGGCAAAAGCTAGTATTACCATAAGGCTCTTTAAGTTTTTAAAAGGTCTTCACCCTTGCGTTCGCAATTCTATCGGGTCGCTCACCTATGACATGAGTGAAGTAGTTATAATCCGTTCTCCTTTCGATGGGTATCTAGCGCGCGTGTCAACACTTTATTTATTTTACAAGTCAATTTGTCAGTAATTAATGTATTGTTTTTATACCTTTGGCATAAGTATCGAATACTGAATAGCCTCTTTCAATAAGTTTCTTGGTTGATATTCCTCATATCCGCACGCAGCGCTTCTCAAAATCGTTCATAATGCGCACCGCAAAGGAATGGAACTCCCTGCGTCAGATGCAGGGAGCCTATAATATGCACTCTCTGGAAACACAAACGCAGTGCGTCTGTGTTTCCAGAGAGTGCATAGGCATCTACTGGGTAAGCTCGCTCCATGTAAGTCTATGCCCTCCATTGAGTTATAATGTACTACGTACTAGAGGAGCTATTTCAAACAAAATATGGCGCGTAATTTGGTGACAGCGGAGCACGCGCAGTGCAAGCGGGTGCCATAGATAACACCAATGCGCGCAGATGCGACATATTTTTGAAGTTGACTTCTATAGGCTTCTTTTATAATATTGTGTGCATTATGGGTATCGTTATAGAAATAATTATATTTAAAATAAGAAATGTATAACATAAAATTATGGGGAAAATAATAATAATAAAATTATTGAAAGGGTAGCGAGGGAGAGTAGTGTGGATTGTGTGAGATAGAGTATCAAAGTGTCGCTCAGTGTATACGTGGAACTTGGCAGAGGCAAAATTAGTCGGGAAGTCGTGAATTTAGAAGATACATAAGTATTTTCAGTTTCCTCACAATATTTTGTATGATATATAAATAAAACGAATTTAAACTGTAATTTTTTTTATTCCCATTAAATAATATAAGTACTCTTCTTGACTTTGTGGTGTATTTCTCGTTTTCCTTGAAATGAACGGAACATATTCGTGAATATTCTATTGGCAATCACGTGACTTTGCTGCGATTCTTCTGAATAAATTTAATCCATAATTCTCTAGTACTAGGGCACGGCCGACGACATCTTAAAAATAATATTAATATATATTTAATAAATAAAAAGTATCAATATTACTTAATATATTTTTTCTCATCATTATTAATAACATTTTCTTGTTCGTAAACTGTTTAACGTTACCCGACGATAGTGTCCATTCTGCGCATGCAACAAATATTTTACTCTTTGATATTAACATCAAGATGGCCGCCGTCGAGGTGACTCGTCATACTTTCCAATAATAAATACAAATAATAAAATTAGGCATGTTTTAAAGATAATATTTTGAACTTACTGGTAAAAAATCACTCCTTGAATTTTATTTATATTTCTCAAGCTGTTTGAACAGTATCTCAATGCACACGAAGGCATATTTTTTGAAAAAAACTTTGCACTCGATATCGTCTATCTGCTGCAAGCGCTCGGCATAGACTAAGTGAGTTAGGGTGCATGCACTCTAACTCGTGTTACAAAAAATTGCGTTGAGGTGACTCCTCTAGTACGAAGTACATTATAACTCAATGATGCCCTCTGGCTAGTCTGCGACCAAGAGCAAGCCCATAATAATAAATAAAATAAAAAAAGTCCCTGTCTCACCCGTCATGGTGAATAAGCATGGATGATTTTATAGACCGCTCATTAAACCGTAGGTTTTACGTTAATCAATCGCAAAAGTCCAAAATGACTAAAGAACGGTGTTTCTGTTTGGATGATAATGATTTCTCAAGCACCATCATGCAACTATTGTATACTAGCTTTTGCCCGCGACTTCGTCCGCGTGGATTAATAGCTCCCGTTCCCGGAGGATTTCCGGGATGGAAACCTGGTTCAATGGTTTAGACGTGAAGAAGAGACAGACAGACAGAGTTACTTTCGCATTTATAATATTAGTACGGTCAGTCCCAATCGTCGATTGTGGTAAAACGGGTAAAACGGATAGTAAAACAGGTTTCTTGGATAAATGATTTAGGCTGCACAGCTTCTAGTCAAAGTTATGGCCTGCGGAAGGTGTCGGGGTGTATATAGGTTATGTTACTTTCTTGGGTTCCGTCCAAACGTTATTTCTAAGTCTTTGCATCCGTCTGTCTATAAGACAGTCAGAATAATAAAAAACTTGATCTCAATCTTACCCTGTCTATGGAACCCTCATGGTGCAAAACATATAAATAAAAAGTATGCAAACCTACGTTTACGTTTCCAAAATGTCTGTTATTTATGTTATAATAACCCACCCACATAGGTCAGACGAGTTTGCATTAGATCAACACCATCGTCATCGCCGATTTTCATCCGTTAGTTTTTCAGAACGAAAGTAGTGTCGTGATGGCCCAGTGGATAAGGCGCCCGCCTCTCGTGTAAGAGGTTGTGGGCTCGAATCCGGGCAAGTACCAATGTGACTTTTTCAATTCATATGTACTTTCTAAAGTTTATCTTAGACATCACTGACATCCCGTGCCTCGGAAAGCACGTAAAGCCGTTGGTCCCGGTTGTCATTCGTAGAACTTTGACAGTCGTTACTGGTTAGCCAGAAACTATGACCAGTCTAACCAAGAGGTATCGGCTCGCCCAGTTACTGGGTTGTGGAGGTCAGGTAGGCAGTCGCTCCACGTAAAACCAGGCGTCCGTAACTCGCTCAAGGCCACGCGTTTTATGCCTACCGCTTCGCGTATCGTCGACGATACAACGAACACCGGGCTGTCGCGCGCCCGGCTGAGTGCTCGCGCGTCACGGGTACAGCGCTGACTATCAAAATGCCGAAACCACGTAATTATTGCGTGATTATTGTGCAATTCCCCTGTTTCCCAATTCTCCTGTTTCCCTTTTGATTATTTATTAAAATTTTTACGCTTTTTTGGATATTTTCGACACTAAAATATAATAATCGGGAATTCAAGGAACGAAAAATATGTATCAGTGATTTTATTAACAGAAAAAATATTTGTTTTATTACCATTACCATCATACGTATAACCCTAGCAGATTTGCTGGACAACACGCACACACGTTAGTCGCGCGGCGGGCAAAAGAATCTCAACTCTCTTTGTGCGTACTTATGGTACATTTCTCCTTGCTGCAAACAGCTGGTATTATTATTATGATTTTGTAGGCTATTATAGCGTAGGTTTTTTCGTTTTTGTATTGGAGTGAAGTATCTGTTACGTAGTAACTATTTATTAATCTGTGGTAAAACACCGGCTGCCAGCCGACCCCAACACGATTAGGAAAAAGCTAGGGAGATGATGAGTTTTTCAGAACGAAGTGGAATTAATTCTTTACGCATTCCCAATGAGACTAGTTAAAAAAAAATAATGACCTGTAAAAGTGTTTTTAAAATCGTACTTGCATAATAATTTTATTTCATTTCGATGCCATAGATATCTAGTTCTAAAATTTAACTATTATAAGCCTGTTAGAAACTCTAAACCATAAATCAAAATGTACTTATCACTTTAGTTACAACTAAAGCTATTTTTAAAAGGCTCGTGATATTGGGGCCGATAGTTAAAAATGCCACGCCATGTTCTGGCTACAAATGGCCATCAAGGCAATTGGTTTTTGTTGTCAGGTAATAGGTATAGTTATGATTCAAAATAACTGTTCGTTTGTGGAAAAACTTTTGAATAATTGAAGTGGATTGTTATGCAGTTACACGAAGCTTTATTTATTTGTTTTGGAATGAAAAATTCTATGTAAGCTGTTCGTTGAACTTTTGCTTTGTTGGAGTGAAATAGCTATTGTAACTTTTAGTTTTTCAAATATTTTATAGTAGTCTACGTACGAAGCAATCACTGCATAGCATAAAGCAACTCGCTTTCCCTTGTTTGTCTGTCCCTATTCCTATTTGCTTTGGTATTTACCTAAAGGGTAATAATCTTGATATGTCTTTATAAATATATCTACTATATAAAAATAAGTTGGGGGTTCCTTCCTGACGCTATAACTCCAGAACGCACGAACCGATTTCCACGGTTTTGCATTCGTTGTAAAGGTCTCGGGCTCCGTGAGGTTCATAGGTGGCGAAACGGAGTTCGCCGGGTTTGCTAGTTGTTTATTAGACATACAAGAATTATTTAAACTTGTTTATATAAAAAATCCTCCTTTTTGCTTCTCCGTAGTCCGTTTAAAAAGTACGTTACTCTTAATCTGTCATTAATAATTTCGGCTGACTACGACAAAACCATAGCATAAAGAGAGGAAAATAGGTATGACAAAACTAACAAAAAAAACTTAGTTATTTCCAATTAAACGTTATTTCAAGAACAAAAAATAATCTGTTTGCCTGTTCCAAACAAAATAGCCCGTTCAATCACGGAAACGGAAAATAGGTGTAATAACAACCAATATTATTATTTCACTTATAACCAATTATTATAATAATCGGCTTGTTTAGTGAAACGTTAGAACAAAAGCGTTATTGTTTTACAGTATTTTTATAATGGTCATATACCGTGAGTCATGGAGTTTATAGCTCTACACGAAGGGGAATATTAATTTCTTTGTAACACGTCACCCTGGTGTGTGTTTATTGGCTTTTAGGGTTCCGTACACAAACAAAGTCTTTTTTTGAACGATGGGAAATCATTAAATGACTTCTTCTGCCCTGGGCGGGGCAGATGGGAGTGTCTGACTTTTACTGACCAAAACCCACCCTTGTTCCTACGGTTACCCTTTATTTGATTGCGAATTTCCTTTAAGCGGAGCGGGTGCGCAAGAAATACGTTTCGGGCACGCAGTCACACCGCACATACGCCGAGGATTCGTTACGCACACGCAAAGAAAAGTCAAAGTCAAATGATTTATTTTCATTAGACCAAAAAAGTCATTTACCATACAAAAATGAATCTAATTGCCCATTCCAAATTATTATTTCGTATGGAGAAAAATTAACAAGAAAATCCATACTTAGAAAGAATACCTACATTGTTATTTTCTGCGATTTCGCGCAGCAAATCCTTAAGATTACTGTCCACGTCTCCACGTCACGACGACGTTATCAACGTGGAACTGCAATGCTATTCTGTAATCACATTTCAGTTCTCACTTCTGATTCTGCGGTGAAAACAATATTAGGTAGTAGTACTATTACCCAATAAAAACTACGCTAGCGCCACTCAATGATAACGTGGGTGAATTTTTAGTGAAAAGTTGTCCAATTTGACATTGAATACCAAATATTTTTCACTTCAGGTGAGTTTGCAAAGAAATCGGGAATGAGATCGAAATCGTATACGCACGCGATTTCTTACGGAATAGCACTCCTGTGATTTATTAATTTCCCTTATTGAAGAACGTCCAGTGGTTTAGGACGAGACAACGTGCCACGTTACCGCACCGTTCTACGTTGACGACGTCGTGACATGAAGATGTGAACAGGCTCATAAAGGGGCGATTAACGTGTCGCGTTTCAAATGTGGCGCCGCAATTATCGAGATACAAATGTATGACTGGTGTGCGGACCTCATTTTGACGTTTGTTAGCAAGTGCTTTGACTAAGATTTTTTCCTGTCCCTATCACACAACTGTTGTATGACTGATGATATGATTATTTTACCAGAAATAGTATAATATGTAACACAACGCTACGCCCGAGACATCTGGCAAATAATATTAATAAATAAAGTTATTCAAGAAGCGCTCGTCGTATTGCTCGATCTTAATATGAGGCGGTGGCACTATTTACCAATATGGTACAGAACCCTTCGTGTGCAATCTGACTCACGCTTGGCCAGCTTTTCTTTGTTGAAGGTAGTTGTGAAAAAGGGCTAGCTAAGTACGTAATAATATAGTGTATTTTTTTTCTTTTATGGTATTTTGTACATAACTTTTATTCATTAAGTTATTAGTTTCAATGACTCAGTATGAGAGCCCAATCCCAATGATTAAGTTATAAAACTTAAAAAGAGAACCGCCTTCGGGAACTTACATAATCATTTTGATTTCGGAAGCCGACGGCATTGGTTCTGTTTGTGGTTTTGCATGTCTGATTTTCATTTTTACCGACTTCACAAAAAGGAGGCGGTACTATGTTCGGCTGTTTGTATGTTTTTTTTTTTTTGTATGTTTGTTCATCGATTACTCCGTCAATTGTCAACGGATTTTGATGGTTCTTTTTTTGTTTGATAAGTCATGATTCAGGGGTGGTCCCATATAAATTTTGTGGCGATCTGTTCAGTGCTTCTCGAAAAATTCACCAAGAACAAAAAAAAATTGACGAAATTTTCATAGACGATGTGTGCTTTGTCTTCAAGTTTCTATTTTCGTTTTATAAGATTGTTAGTAGTTTTATTTTGAAAATAAATTACTTTGAAAGATACTATACACAGTCAAACATTGGGAGTCGACACTAAAAAGTAATAAATAAAAAACTTTTTTCAAAAAAAAATAACCGCCTTCAAAAACTAAAAACCCAATAATAACTAAAATTTCGGAAGTCGGTGGTTTCTCTTCTGCCATTCAATTTGTGTTGCCACCGACTTCCGAAATTTTAGTTATTATTGGGTTTTTAGTTTTTGAAGGCGGTTATTTTTTTTTGAAAAAAGTTTTATTTTATACATTATATTTTCTATCTAAACAATCTCATTAATCATTTTTTAAAGCAATATACTATCGAACAGACAGAATGTTTAAAGATCTACAGACATTAACAAGAGTTGTCAATATCCTTATACCCAAACCAATTAATAATTATAGTTATCTGAACGGTATTGTCATTGTAATAGCCATCTCCTCGTTCATTTGTTTTTACCGACGAATGTTGTTCGGGTCGTTCTTCTAGCAAACAAACATTTTTGTGTAAGTGAACATTGCGCAATCCTCACTCACTCTACTTTTTAGTTTACATAAGTTACCTAGTGTTCTGTACCTAATACCTAATAACCATACTGTCATGACGCTCAGTTTATGTTTCCCCTCCGCACGCAAAAGTATACAAAATCCTTGAAAATACTTAACTTGAAAATAGCAAACACGAAGGCCAATATTCTTACAACCAAACTAAATCAGATATAATCCGTTGACATTTCCTTTCGTCCGGTGTCTAGCGACGAACTTTATCGCCTCCCGGTCGAACTTTCTAGAACAGTTTTCCATTACCAAGGATCTTTCCAGTAATGGAATTCTGGCTTTCTCATCTCCTTAGGATTTCAAGATACTCTTTAGATAAACAAAATGGTGTTTGTATACCTTATTCAATAGATTAGACGTTAGATTGTAATGTTAATCATTTTTTAGGCAGGTAAAGTCTTCGCTGTTTTAACTAGGCTGTTGGTAATTTGTTATAATAATTTGCTTGGTTTTTTTTGTAAGGTAAGTACGTGACGCATTTTGTATTATCTTTGGTGTGTATTTTTTATGATATTGTGTTTTAAACAACACTTATTTTGGTAACCGATCCTCTAATAAGAATCTATTCTTGAAAGTATCTGTTTGTTCTTCGACAAAGAAGTACCTAGTTTGGTAAGGATATACGCTAGTATTTATTCCGTAACTTTGTCAGCCAGCACAGATCTGAAAAAAATGGTCCTGGCTGCAACCGAATTTGAGGAAAGAGTCAAGGACATTAGCTAGACAGAATGTTAAATGGTGTGTTTGGTAGATCTGATAGGCATTGTCGCCCCATGTTAAGTAAACCATTGATATTTAACTGAATCTGGTTAGACTGGAAGCCGAATCCAGTATTATTGGGAAAAGGATAGGGACATGTTGTTAATTGATTGTTAGTTTTAAATATAGAATTTTTATAGTTATTATTTTGGGTGCCCTATCCTTGCCCATTCTCTCCACGTGCCCAGCCCATCTAAGACGCTGCGACTTGATAAATCTGTTGATTGCTTCTCGATTCATCAGCGAATCCAACTCGTGATACAAACCTTTATATCTGATAAAAACTTTCCGTATCACCAACCAAATTAAAGAACCCGTTTAGACTTAATTTGTTTTCATACTGGTTTAGGAAATTAAGAGAAGAAATTACGTGATTTACTTCAGGAATGGAAATAATCGTTAAGTGCCTTCGTCAAGCTTTCTTTTTATAACTTTTTGTATAAGAGTAGGATTAAATTTTTGAAGATCAAATAGTTTTTTTTACTGATAATAAAATGTTATTTTCTAACTTGACACCCACACTGGTTAATAGATTTTCTCATTGTATTTATCTACTGTAAACCACCATTAAAATCCTCAAATCGCACACGGTGATCAGTCCCAAAGAGACTACTTACCGCCATTTGCAATAACCTATCTATCGATGTATTAGGTTACAAAAAAAATAATATTTGGCACAAGCACATAATGTGTAAAATTTAACTCTAGTTACCTAATCGATCCACTGACAACCAAATTAGAGGCTGATTTAGAGACCGATGAAAACATCACTTCTTCTTCTTTTTCCTGCCCTTATCCCATTTTACTTGGGGTCGGCGCAACATGTCTTTTCTTCCATACCAACCTGTCACCCGTCATGCTATCGCTAACTCCATTTTCCTTCATATCATCTTTCACACACTCCATCCATTTTTTCTTCGGTCTTCCTCTCCCCTTCCAACCCTCTACATTCATACTCATAACTGTCCTTACTAAGTGCGTCTCATTCCTCCTCTTTACATGCCCATACCGCGACAAACGATTTCCTTTCAACTTTTCTGCGACTGGTGCTACTTTCAAACTTTCCCTAATATACTCATTTCTCACTTTATCCATTCTAGTCACTCCACACATCCATCTCAACATTCTACTACACATTATAAAACAAAATCGTTTTCCGCTGTCTACCTGTCCTGTCTCTTGGCATACTCACAGATACTTATGTAGATCTAAAACTATGCAACGGATTTTGATGCGATTAAAATGCCTAAGGCATTCAGTCCGCCGCAGTTGTGGTATGTTTTTATTTGTGCATTAAGTTTATGAATAAATAATCATGTACTAACACTTCCCACACTCTCATAGCCCATTATGACGCTAATTAAACACAATCAGGCTTCTAATCAGCTCAGTTAACCGTAATGCTATCACTAATCTGAAGCTTACAAGTTCAACAACTGGTTTAAACTTGGATAATCCATGAAAAGGATATAAATAGAAGAAGCTTCGTGTAAAACACCGATATTTAGTTCCATCCTATTTTGCGGTTGAACAACCCCTATTATAGATCGACGTGTAAAGGCTATTATAGGAAACTAGCTGTGTTTCACGGCTTCACCCGCTTTATAGGCCTTTGGTTGATAAAGAATATTTCCAGTTTGCAAATGGTGCTACCTGTAACGGTAATAACGAAGTTTACAACCCTTAAGTTTAGAAGTAAAAAAACCTTTCTTAGTGCACTTCTGCGTCACCTAAGGAACATTTGTGTAACATTTCATGGCAGAAGCTGAAACTGTTGGGTCTAGCCAGCAGTTTCAGCTTCTTTTAAAGATATAAGTGACGATAATTAAATAGTAACGTTGTGTAACTAAAACGTTTGAGGGTTCTTAAGAATAACAACAAGTGTAAATTGAAAGTACCTGTACCTAATTATGTATTTAGATCGTGAGTGCAGCTAACATAAAATTAATATCTTCGATACAGTTGAACCGATTTTGACACAACATGTCTAAGACCCAGCGCTAAATAACCTACTTTCAAATAAAAAAAAAACACATCCAAATCGGAACCAGCTTAAGACACAAACATTTAACGGCCAAACTTATACCTCCCCTCTTTTGACGTCGCGGTCGGGAGTTAAAAACAAAGCAACAATTTGTAAAGAGCCTCGAATAAGTACACATTCAATTACGAAACCAGTGAAACGCTCTTTCGCCTATAAATGGAATGGTAGCTACTCAAGTATCGACCCGTAACCGTAGTTTAAAATATTAATACTAGCATGTACCGACAATCTTGTTAGCGCGTTGAATTAAGAATGAAAAACTGTGTTCTACTTACCTATTTACGGTCGTGTGTTAGCTGAAAGTAATTTATTGCAACCGCGTCTAAATGTCGCTATGTGGAATTATTTTTACTTTATATTTTATTAGATTTGTGGTCGTGAAGGTTTTACGGATACTTTCTATACTAGGTGTATTTTTGGTCTTGCTCAACCTGCTAGGAGATGATTCTACCCACGAAAACAAACAACTTTTATTATGGAATCAACTCTGAAATCGCGAAAAAAATATCAGCTGTTCTAACAAAAGTTCAATGCCCTCCCGACCGTAATGTATGAAACAGATGATATTTTTTTTGAGATTTCAGAGTTGGTTCCATAATAAAAGTTGTTTGTTTTCATGGGTAGAATCATCTCCTAGAGGGTTGTGCAGGACCAAAAATACACCTAGTATAATATTTCAAGTACTGCTATATTTCTGGAGCCCGCCTTTCATACAAGAGTTTTGGGTTCACGGGCAAGTACTAATGGAACTTTTTCAATTCATATGTACTTTCTCAAAATGTATCTTGGACATCACAAACATCGGTGAAGGAAAATATCGTGAGGAAACCTGGACTTGTAGATAATATGAGTCCGAAATCGCCAATCCGCCTTGAGCAAGCGTGGTGATCCAATACTCGTGCCTTCTCTGTATGAGAAGAGGCATTTGTCCTGCAGTCGGACAGTAATAGGCTGGTATTATTATCCAAACTAATATTATAAATGGGAAAGTGTGACTGTCTGTCTGTCTGTTTGTCTTTCTTTCACGGCAAAACGGAGCGACGAATAGACCTGATTTTTTAAGTGGAGATAGTTGAAGGGATGGAGAGTAACATAGGCTACTTTTGTCTCTTTCTAACGCGAGCGAAGCCGCGGGCAAAACCTAGTTATTTTTATATTTCGGGTTCATGACCTACTGACGTTTGGTCGACTTCATCCGTGTTAAAGTCGATTAATGAGGGTCAGATGAAGTCGCGGATTATATAGTCGCCTATTTCTTTATCGAGATGGCAGTCCATCTATGTCAAATTTAATTAGGATCGGTTCACTGGGTTTGTCGTTATGAGATAACAAAGAGACTTTTGGACTAGAAATTACGAGTATAATGTTAGTCATCATCTCCCTAGCCTTTTCCCAACCGTGTTGGGGTCGGCTGCCAGCCTAACCAGATTCAGCTGGATAACGGTGTTTTACGTGGAGCGACTGCCTATCTGACCTCCGCAACCCAGTAACTGGGCGACCCGATACCTCTTGGTTAGACTGGTCAGAGTTTCTGGCTAACCAGTAACGACTGTCAAAGTTCTACGAATGACAACCGGGACCAACGGCTTTACGTGTTTTCCGAGGCACGGGATGTCAGTGATGTCTTAGATAAACTTTAGAAAGTACATATAATTGAAAAAGTCACATTGGTACTTGCCCGGATTCGAACCCACAACCTCTTACACACGAGGCGGGCGCCTTATCCACTGACCCATCACGACGAGTATAATGTTAGTGCGATAACAATGAGTGTTTTCATTAGCGATTTTTCTTTTTGGTTTGTTTGATGAAATTTTGCCAATAGGACCTCATTTTTAAAGAAGTGATAGAAGAAGTGTTATAAGTTTGAGTGCTATATTGTGTGTCTATGTGTCTGTCTGTCTCGTAGTTCATAAACGAGTAAACCGAGTTTTTTTTAAAGAAGTTTTTTTTTATATCTTGGGACATCTTACACACGGCCATCTGATCCCAAGCTAAGCAGAGCTTGTGTTATGGTAATCAGACAACTGATATACATATATATAATATTTTTAAAGACATACATATTGTAGATAAATAACACCCAGACACAGAACAAACATTTATGCTCATCACACAAAGTTTGTCCTGGGTGGGAATCGAACCCACGACCTCTGGCTTAGCAGTCAGGGTCACTGAACACTAGACCAACAGCGTCTATCTAGCGATGGTTCTTAAACATGTCCCATCCCTAGTTCGTTCGAAAATCTTGGCTTTTATCTACTAATAATACGCATAGAAATACATTTTTATAAACAAACTTTCGTCTTGAATCACTCTTACTATGGATGAGGTTTTTCTGTCTGTACTCTACATATTGACAGGAAAGAATAAGCGTAATTAATTTCATACCATGTAAAGATTTTTTTATATTTCATTTAACACTTCACGTAACTATAATAAACCTAAAAACTCCGCTATAAAGAATCGCAATTTAATTACGCTTCTACCACAATATTCTTTCAAACAAGAACAATAGCATCCCGACAGCCGGCTGTCGGGCTGCTATTGTCTTTGTATTGTGTCTCAAATCACGTTTATTCGAAGAATTAATTACGCTTCTACCACAATATTCTTCAGTATCATAACCTTACCCCCCAAGGGGGTAACGCGACACGTACCCTTCTCTGCAACCCTTCAGGGGTTCGCGCTGAAAAGCCTACAAGTGCTGAAAGTTTGACGGTTCCCTGAGGAGCTGAAACAAGACGCATGTGGTACTAAATTACATTGTGCGGTTGTTGTGTTGTTGCTGCGAAATATTGTTACGTGATTTTAATATAAATGTTTGGGTATGACACTGTTATATCTAACAACTAGCTTCTGCCCGCGGCTTCGCTCGCGTTAGAAAGAGACAAAAAGTAGCCTATGTTACTCTCCATCCCTTCAACTATCTCCACTTAAAAAATCACGTCAATCCGTCGCTCCGTTTTGCCGTGAAAGAAAGACAAACAGACAGACAGACACACTTTCCCATTTATAATATTAGTATGGATTAGAGATTATACGATGGTTTTCACTTTATACAATATGTTAAAATGAGTATGAGCTTTTGCGTTATTTCGTAATGCAAAAACTCAGATTTAAGTTATTATTGCAGAAGATGTTAGCATTGGTTTTGGTAAAATTTCACCTTTTTAGGGTTCCGTACCTCCAAATATAAAAACGAAACGCATAAAGGATCACTTTATTGTCCGTCCGTCCATTCATTCGTCTGTCCGTCTGTCAAGACCCTTTTTCTCAGAAACGCGCCTAGATATCAAGCTGGAATTAATATCACTCATCAATATTAAGAAAGAAAGAAAGAAACTTACAGCCGAAACGACTCTTAAGTCGTTTTGGCCTAAAATGTCTGTTGTCTTTTACACAAGTGTTCTTTTAATGACGTAAAGATGCTGAGAAGCGATTTTTGGATATTATACAATTTTTAAAGAAGTGAAAAGGGAAACAATAAGTTAGTGATGACCATTACTGCTGGATTTATAGTGTAACCAAGAGAACAGAAATGGCGTAGGTGTAGTAGAGCCACAACAAAGGGCACATTTAGCTGCACACGTAAAAGGTGAATTTATTGTTCCCAAAATCTTGGTCTAAGAATACCACATAAACGTCTTTGATTGCCTCTGGTGACATTTTCAATGCCTTTTGTGATTATCAAGTATTGGTCCCGTATGTACATATTGTGTTTCCTACCCTCGTCTTTGTCAGTCCTACGGAATACATATTCTTGTCTGTACATTCGTTGATGTGCCTTTCAGTCAATATTAGGGTCATCCTTACTGGTTTCTTAAGGGAAAATAACCGGCAAGTAACTTAGATTATGTCTCTAATCGATATTAGCCTTTTTAGTAAACGGCATTGCCTGAACCTGCCCCATATATACAAACAGATTTAAAACAGGTGTCATGTGAAGCGTCTAGTGAAGTAAGAAATATATCTATGGCGACATACCTCAAAAGGCTTATTCCCAAAATCACCCTAAAAAGTCCCTAAGTAATGGAAGTTAGGTTTTACAAAATATTCTAAATTTATACTTTTTTTCATTCATACATTTGCTTTATCTGCAATATACAAAAAATGGATATTGGACGTCATTAAAATTGAGGGGAAAAGGGATGTACATACACCCCTGGATTTTTTTCTACAATGTACTTTTAACACAGTAAGTACATAAGTTTTGTTCACTTACATTGTCAAGTAAACGTAACTAAAGTACTTACTTAGATATCTTGTTCTTTTAAGGCCTCCCACCGGGATTGTATAAGACGAGATTTACGTGTTACGTAATTACGGCATTAAGCCATTGTACTTAAGTAGGAATACCCGGAAAATCTCCAGCGGATCTTGATTCGCAACCCGTGATAAATGTGATAATAGAACTAATTCATGGAATTATCCATGACTAGCTTTTGCCCACGGCTTCGCTCGCGTGGAAATCGGACTTCCATCCACTATTTTACCCTTTAGGGTCGAATATCCGGAAATCCTTACTCTTCACAAATAACAGTTCCTGTAAGTTTCATGTCTCTAGGATCAGTGGTTTGGGCTGTGCCTTGTTTATCAAAATAGTTATACCTGGCAAAAAGTTCCAACATAACTAGACAACAGCCCGGGGTTGCGGAATGTTTATAATAGTTACCGTGACCCTGGAACATAAAGGGCAATCGAAGGAACATGAGTGGGTTTTAGTCAGTAAGAGTATGACACGCCCTCCCGCCGCACCCAGGACGGTAGCAGTCATTGGATGATTTCCCACTCAACAAAAAAAACTAGACAACAGCTAAACATTTACCATTATAAGGCATTTTCTATTATATACTAAGATATCTAGCCAAACCAGCCCGCTCTCAAGCTAAGCCGAGCAATAATCGTGATTTATTAGTTACTGACAACTCGTCCTTGAAGAAACCGTAGCTTTCAGTCAAGCGTTTTGCGCTATAATATTATGTAAGCTATCGAATAAACCTGTGTTTCACGATGTCTTCTGTACGGGTAGAAAATCATAATATTTTAAGAATATTTGTTAACTAATCTATGTAGATTAGTTTAACGACCCCGGAATGATGGTACAAACATGAGACATAATCGTCTTTGTTTCTGGGATCGCAACGCACTTGCTGCCTCTGGAATGTATATACCTAGGTACACCTAAAATCACAGTATCTATAAAAAATAGGTTTCAGATCGAAAATTCATCTACAGCAGACAGTGCTTACTCAGCATGGGAAGAGGCTTTTGGTTGGAAGATTATTAATAAAAAGAGTTTGTATTCCTTCCCAAGTAACACATCAAAGCATTATAACGGCCGACTTACAGCATTTTTGTATCGTTTTCGCATTTGGATTTAGTTCCATAGTAGCATTACAAACGTTTATACGGCTACTGTAATGCTTATTTGGGCACAAATTATACGGCTTTAGATCCTTAATATGTTCACAATAGTTGTTTAATCGCATTACAGGCGCATTATATTAGCATTATTGTGGTCCAATAAAGTACCAGTTGCATTAAAGAAGCATTATTGTGGTCAAAGAAAGTACCAGTTGCATTAAAGAAACATTATTACGGTCAACGAAGTTGCCAATCGCATTACAGAAGCATTACACTAGCAATGCCATTGATAGTGAAGATGCTAATTACATTACAAAAGCATTATACCAGCATTAAAATGTAGTAAAAGAATGATTGGAGCTACATAAGGGTTCACAGTTAGAACTTAAATAAACCCTACATCATTGCAAAAACGTATCTAATGCCACGGTACTAATTGTTATAATACTTTGAACGTCCCGTCGTTGCAATTTATCAACTTTGGCTCGCAATATAATATGAACGAAGACGACAAAACTCAGTGCGTGTCACCATTTTTAAAACAAAATTTATAATACTGGGTTAGGTTTTGACTCTTTTTTTATTTCATACCTTCAAATATTACTGCGCAATGTAGTTTACTGTAAATATCTATATAAGTTTCTTTGAAAGTTTTTAAGCGCCTTTGATATTTTGTGATTATGATATAAAATGTTTTTGTGTGAATTAACCAAAACAATTTTGAATTCTTAGTATAGAACGAATTTTGCATAATTAACATAACAGTATTGGTTGGGAAGTATTGGATTAAGTTAATTATTATTATATAGGTCTATTGCTTTTATAAATGGGTTAGAAGGTTAATATTTTTAGGTTATAAAATATTTACAAAATGGTGGCAGCCTATAGCAGCCTGGTGAGCGTTTAAAAAGGCTACTTAATGCCGCCAGCAGTATAAATACTCACACATGTACAATTATTAAGGCCAGAGGCCAGAAAGAAGACTATTGATGAACCACTGTAGTGCTATTGACTATAAAGTAGTTCTATATGTGTTCACCGATATACCAGTAAACTTGCTGTAGACTGAATTGGTGCCATTACTTGAAAGGAATTTTGGAGATCTTTGAGCAAGACAATAAAACCCATTTTAGAATTTTTGTACAACTTAAATCCGTATGGATGGATATTGAAGATAATATACTTTTCAATATCCAACGTAGGTATAAAAACACACAAACATAACAGAATACAGATATAATTATTCACCCTGTAGATTTGTGACAAATCTCAATAACTTAGGCCTCATCAGTTGATCGGCAATGTCATGTAGCAAAAGTAAAGAAAAACTCCGAAATCCGGAAATTTGTAGTTTTTTTTTTCAAATATTGTTGATGAATGTATGTGTCCATTTTACAGAACCCTTGTTGCGCGAGTCCGACTCGCACTTGACCAGCTTAATATAAACGTATGCTAAACACACGGTTACGCAATACACACAGATGTCGACAAATGGTTTTACGAATGCAGTAAATTGAATGTATATGCAGCTTTACACATTTCAATAACTCACTTGTATTTGTTTAAAGAGCTGTTAGCAGTACAACAGCACTCAGTTGATCTTTAAAAATACAAGCATCACATAGGTTCACGTTCATGCTGTTCAGCAGCACTAGGCTTTTACTTAGCACTTAGATGTGCTATTACACAACAAAGGGCACTAAATACCGCTCAAAGCCGTTTAACAAATTTCGTTGCATTATAATGATACAAGTTTATGCTATTACCCAGCATTAGGCATTATCTTACTACTTTAAAATGCTATTGTAGACCCTAAGGTACTAAAAACAGCTAAAAGTTGTATAGAGGATTTTCGTGGCATTATAATGGTTCATATTTGTGCTATTAAACAACATTGAGCATTTATTTACTACTTAAAAAAGCTACTGTAAATCCAAATGCACTAAAAACAGCTGAAAGCTGTACAACAGCATTGTGGTTTGCTGCACTGAAACTAAAGGCTTCACAAAAGCATTTTGATATACCATTATCCAACCGGTATACAGTATAAAGCATCTAAACGGTTTTGAAATGCCAATATAAAGCGTCAAGATGCTCGGTGAACTTATATAAAAGTTTATACGGGCCTTAAGTTTTACATAAGTTTAATTTTCGTTTGTTAAAATGCTTTCTGTGTTACTTGGGTTATCATACCTGACTTGATGATCTTCCATTTGGGCCGGGACCAACAGTTTAAGGGCTTTCATTTGCTAGATAACTCAAAAACCCCTATATAAATGAGTAATCATACCGAAACAATAGCACAACCTACACAAGAATGTGAAATGAAATGAAATTCTCAAACAAAACACTCCGTTATCAATTTGAACATGGATGTTGCATTTCGCAATTATTTTGGCTGAAAATCGTCGACGTGAGCCGCCTATAAAAGCAATTGGATGAAGCAATAAAGCCTTTTCCGAGAACGAGGGCTATTAAGAATTATCTTTATCATTTTGGCCCACTTTGTCATGAGGACCCAGTGATTAAAACCACAGATTAATAAAAACGTCCTGTTCCAAGAGGTTCGTGTAGAACAGTGTGTTGGTACAATATCAGACCACTCTGAAAAATAGTTTTGTCTAGGATGGGTTAAGTAAATGTGGGAACATACTGTACCAATGAATCGAAACTACCATTTTGATTTTTCAATTAATATCTTAGCCATTTGAATCGGTGAAAGAAAATATTTTGAGGAAACCTGGACTTGTATTTAATAAAGTTCATCGCTTATTATATATTTCGGGATTAACGGCTTTACGTGTAGCAAATAAACCGTAAATTATTTAACGTTACGAAAACGCAACGTTAACGCAACGCGCCGTATGGAGAAGAACGTACGAAAAAGAGGGTTTGCATGGCGATAGAAGAAAGTAGGAGATTGTAGGACGATTTGTAGCTGGAGGATTTTTAGCCTATGGTTGTGTCGGTTTACCAGCATACTAGTAATATATAGCTTCTGACCAATTTACTGAGATTTTCTAAATAGACTATCCCCGAAAACTACCAGACCCTAGAATTCATGCTTTTGACCTCTAGACCAACGACGCAGTTAAAAACTAAATACAAAATAACCAACAAAATGTACGTAAACTTTTAATCCTACCCAAACATTAATAAAAACAAAAGTCGTACTTAACTAAGGCTGGTGTTACAACACGGAGCAAAACTAAAGCAATAATATAACTAGGTTTACAAACAACTAATTTCTTCTGCTACGACACAGCGCAATGTAGTTTGTGGTCTTAAAAACGACGCTGGAGCTTAGTCCAGAAGTTCTCAATCTTTTTCATTTTGTTGTCCCCATTTTACTTTACATGACTATGAATCTCTTTTATGTACTTAATATCTTAAATGCTTTGTGTGTATATTTATGTTTCTGACAAATAAATTAACTTTGAACTTTAATGGTTGTGATTTTTTAACGATGCTAAAAAGCGCCAAAAGATATTTGTATATAGTATAAGTACTCTGTTTGCCTGTCTGTCATCGCTTCCACGGCTAAAACACTGAATCAGATTTGATCACATTCTGGTTAGAGATTAAAGGCTACTTTTTAATCGGTAACAATAACAACGTTCACTTTAACTGACATTGACAAGGACAAAGTCACAGGCAAAAGTTAATTATGGATTAAATAACATGCACTATAATTATTGAGGAGGACATCGCGTGCCAAGGACTTGTCCATGAACTACCATAGTGCAACGCCCAGAACTAGCAACTAAAATACGTTTTTTAAATCGTAACATCTCAGCGACAATCAACATGAAAAACTTGTAGATGTGTGTATAAAATTAACGTAATTTTCACCACACTTTTAAAGCTAGTAAAATAGTGTTAAATTGACTGTTGGATTTAATGTAAAATGGACTTAAATCTAATTAGCCGTTAAATGCATTTTTAACAGGTGTCAACTGAGAATGTCGAACGTTTTTAACATTGGTAAAATAGTTTAGGTTTGCACCGAGACCGACGCACAGTTTGAGAACCGCTGGTTTTCTCAATTTTGGTGCCCATCTGGGACACATTTTGTAATGTCGACTTTAAAGGACTCATCTGGCTTCTTGGTCACAGTAAAGCTTGGAACAGAGTGAAGTAATTAAGGCGTGGTAATTATAGGATACCTTTCTTCAAGTCTCCACGTAATCTAAACTTGCAAAGAGGTAATTATGTGATTATTTTTAAGTAATCCGATTACAAAAAAAAATCGGATAAGAAGTTTTACCCTTATACTAAAGTAGAATACAGCTTTAAACCAAAATGTTTTAGGATAGATATAGGAACTTGACTTCCGTGCAGATCACGAACATTAGGAGGTCGTGAGCCAAGGCTAGATTTAATAATAAACATGAAATAGAAGTTCGAAACTAGAATTGGAAAATTCTAGAAAAGCTTATAAAAAGCCTTAAATAGTAAACTAACGATTAGAAAAGAACGTTTCGACCAACAATTTGTGTCGTGCCGTCCCGTCCCTAAATAAGAAAAAAAAAACTGGTGTTATTTGCTGATGACACTTCACTGATTTTTAAAGTGAATAGACGGGCACAACACCTTGACGACGTAAATAACGCTATGCTTAAGGTTCATAACTGGTTTACTGTTAATAATTTAGTACTAAATGAAAAAAAAACGAAATGCATAAGATTTACTTTACCGAATGTTAGAAGTACTGAATGTAATGTTGTATTGAATAAGGATATACTAGAATTCGTCGAAAAAACGGTTTTCTTGGGGATAACGCTCGACTCAAAGCTGCAGTGGGGCCCTCACATAACATCTCTTACAGCGCGGTTAAGTTCAGCTGCTTTCGCTGTCAGAAAAATCCGGCAATTAACTGACGTAGATACCGCAAGACTAGTCTATTTTAGCTACTTTCATAGTGTGATGTCTTACGGTATTTTGCTTTAGGGACGTGCCGCAGATATAGATTCCGTCTTTGTATTGCAAAAGAGGGCTGTCCGTGCTATATATAATCTCCGCAGCCGCGAATCTCTAAGGGATTTGTTTAAAAGTATTAACATCATGACGGTACCTTGTCAATATATATACGAAAACATAATGTACGTTCGGAAAAATCTTCATCTTTTTAGTAAAATAAGTGACAGGCATAATTTTAATACCAGAAATAAGAACAAATTGGATCAACCAAGTTTTAGATTGTCAAAAGTCCACACTTCTTTTATGGGGTACTGTGTAAAATGCTATAATAAAATACCACTCGAAATTCTCCATCTAAATGAGAAAAAATTTAAAACATGCATTAAGCGCACGCTATGTAAACAAGCTTATTATAAGTTAGAAGATTATATCAATGACAAACATGCTTGGCTAAATGCTGGTCCTGCTCCACATAAGCTCACAAATTAGAAATTTTAATCATTGAAAGATAGAAAATGTTTCTTGTCCCCTTAATTTTTGACATTAATATTCAAGATCTTTATTATTATAAGTTTTATAAGCAATTAAATTTCACTTATTTATATTTATTTACAGTACAAAACTTTGGTTTGTGTAATTTAGATGCATATTTGAGTTTTTGTAAATGTGAGTACGATGCAGTGATTTATTACGATAGTTTTCTACTGACACAAATAGACATGGCGGTTAGGAGCATTGTCATGCTCGCTCAAAAAGTCTCGCTGATGGTGGCGAGTGCGTTGGATCATTCGGTTCCCTTCAAAATGGTTGAGCTAAATGGTGCTGATGTCACGCGTCATGCTCGTGAACGGGCGCTATCAGTTGAGATGGGTCATCTCTTAACTGCCATGACTTTTTATTTTTGACTTTTTATTTTAATTTTGTATTTGTTTATTTTGTTATATACTTACATTGTTTTCACATGTAGAAGCACCAAAAAGAAAATGTAACCAAGACTTTGTAAAACATGATATTTTTAAAAAGAGTGTCCATGGAGTTTCTTGCCTGTTCTTCTCCATAGAGATCTACGTTTTGGAACAGGCAATTAGCGTCACTTTTTCTGACTAACAGACCGACCGACTCTTTGACAATTCATAAGTACCTGTAAATGGTCTAAGTGAAATAAATGCTTTGAATTTTGAATTTTTTGAATTTTGAACTATATCTACACTAGACACGACAAGCATTGTCTTTTTGATTTTGAGTCTTGATCCGACAAAAATATCATTACATAGTAAAAAACTAAGTCGTCTTACTGTGTCTGTACTTACCTATGTGTGCTAAGATCTTTAAAACTACGCAACGGATTTTGATGCGGTTTTATTAATAAAAAGTTTATTAAGTGGGAGGTATATATTTAATACATACAAAATCAAATAGAAAAAGCTAGGATTCTCAAGGATTTGTAACCTTCGTAAGCTGTAGTGGGTAGCTAGTTGTCGTAATGCTCACTCTGATCTTATCTGTAAAATACTCGGTGGATTTTCTTAACATTATTATAGAGTTTTTAGTCCTCCTTGTGGGAGGCTATAGTTAAGAATTAGTCTTCCAATTTGTAATTTTTGTCAATCTGAGTTTGTATGATTAATTTAATAATGACATTTATGTTATTTGGATATCAAATTAATTGTTGGGATACTAAAAATTGTAATATTTCAACACAAATGTGTTTTTGTTTATGAAATAAATAAATTAGTTTGTTCCGTTAATGTGTGAAAAACATACGTCTTAGTATCGGAGTTACATCTATGTTTTTCTTTGTACTTTAAATATATTTTTTTATTTCGATTAATTTAGTCGAGGGTTCACTGACAGCCTAGTCATTATTTGGGTAGTTCTCTTTTTATATATAGTTAAAGAACAATTGTGAGTCTGAGGTAGAAACTCCATGAATACTGTTATCAATTAAGTTTTTAAAATCATTTTGTTATTGTTACCTTGGTTTTCATCATTGATTTTATTCCAAAATAAATTCATGATGTTAGTGGAGCACAAGAGAATTTTGTTCAAATAGAAAATGGAGGCAAAGCATAAGATTTAACTAAACCGATTTAATAAATACAATTCTATACCTACCTCTATTCTCAACTTCTACGTGGCCAAAGCCCCACAAGCCCCACGTTATGAAGTAATCTGAAATGTAAATAGAAATAAGTCTTATTCTATTATTGTACGTGAAGTTGTAGTACTTCGGAATTAAACATGTAATGCAGACTAGAATATAAATAATGACGTTACGAACGATAACAACAATAATACCAGCCTTTACTTTACTAGTCCAACTGCAGGGCAAAGGCATATATAATCTCCCTCTCTCATATATAATCTCTCATAATAAATTATCATCATAATCATCTCTTCTAATTCATTACGAATATTTTTAATAAAAAAAACTTAAAAAAAAATATAACTAAAATTTCAAAAGTCGGTGGCAACACAAATTTAATGGCAGAAGAGAAGCCACCGACTTCCGAAATTTTAGTTATTTTTGGGTTTTTAGTTTTTGAAGGCGGTTATTTTTTTTTAAGTTTTTTATTTATTACTTTTTAGTGTCGACTCCCAATGTTTGACTGTGTATAGTATCTTTCAAAGTAATTTATTTTCAAAATAAAACTACTTACAATCTTATAAAACGAAACATACAGACGAATTGAGAACCTCCTCCTTTTTTGAAGTCGGTTAAAAATAGAAACTTGAAGACAAAGCACACATCGTCTATGAATATTTCGTCATTTTTTTTTGTTCTTGGTGAATTTGTCGAGAAGCACTGAACTGATCGCCACAAAATTTATATGGGACCACCCCTGAATCATGACTTATCAAACAAAAAAAGAACCATCAAAATCCGTTTACAATTGACGGAGATATCGCGTAACAAACATACAAAAAAAAAACATACAGACGAATTGAGAACCTCCTCCTTTTTGAAGTCGGTTAAAAAATTAAGAATAAAGATAAAGCATACTACACGATACAAGATTTCCTGAATTGTTGACCAATTTATTAATTCCATTGCCAATACCTACCCATGTAATTATTGTACTAATAATTGTTAAGATCTGTAACTTACAATAAAGATACTTTGACTTTGACTTTCATAAAGAGATGGCATGAGCATAAATCACAATTCTTGTTAAAGTTCGACTGGCGATTTCGGACTTATAATAATTACGAGTTCAGGTTTCTTCACGAATTATTCCTTCACCGATGTCATGCGATGTCCATAATAAACTTTAGAAAGAACATACGAATTGAAAGTCACATTGGTACTTCGCCCAGATTCGAACCCACAGCCTCGTATATGAGAGGCGGGTGTCTCAACTAGGCCATCACGAAATGAAACGCAAATTGTTTCTCAGGAACGAAAATAAGAATATTTTGTTTGTTACGTAAAGATATAATATATGACTAAGGGCTGATTTTTCAATCATCAATTAACTTCTATCCGAGGAATAAATATAATGGTTTGACATATTTTCTATACAAAAGCTGTCAATACGTCAAACATACTCTTCAGATAAAAGTTATCTGGTGATTAAAAAATCGGCCCTAAACAAAACTACTAAGCTTTGAATGCTCACTCGTAATTAGAGCTGCTACCGTTCTTTAGGTCCGTGTGACGGACAGAATATTATTTAAATTTCGGTATTATTAACCGTCTTTTTCACCGCACATAGCTTCGTATAGCAGTCTGAATTTTGAAATTTTTAGCAGCATTGCGCTAGGACGTCTGTCTAAACAAAGTCTCTCTACGGTCATTGTTCTTTTAACTGTTAATTATGCGAGATATTTTCAGGAATGGTTCAGGGTTTTTGCACATTTCTTGCACATTTTTATTCATGAATCAAAAGAAATAGGTCGTTATATGTTGCGGAATGTTTATAATAGTTACCATGACCCTGGAACATAAAGGGCAATCGAAGGAACATGAGTGGGTTTTAGTCAGTAAGAGTCTGACACGCCCTCCCGCCGCACCCAGGACCGGAGCAGTCATTGGATAATTTCCCACTCAACAAAAAAAAAAAATTCGTCGTTATAGGGCCAACATTTTTTAATGTTAACTTTAGTCCGTGGTGCAAAAACCAGAGTTCAGCGGCTAAGACACAATCAATATAAACCTTCGAACACACGTGATTCAAGACACAATATATAGACAATAGCAATGCAACAGCCAGCTGTCGCTTGGTCATTAAAGGTTATTTGACTCAATCTTTTAAAGTTGTCTTATTTATGAGTGGGGCAGACTCTTGAAGGCATGATTATGAACACTAAACGTAACGAACAATAAAAACAGAATTTTCCAGAAAACAACACAAAAAGACACAGAAACAACAACAACACTAACAACACTACTAGCTCATTGTTAAAAATAAATGTTCTCCTTGATTATTTTTCTCCAGTCGTTACGTTACAACAAAATAGCGAAAGGGAACAAACGGAAGAAATTGAAAGAAAATAAAGACTTTCGCAAGACTCGACTTCAAATAGATTGCAAAAGAAATTGGACTCGGTTTGAAAGTTTTGGTTTTATAAATAACTAGTCTCGTGTTCCGACTTCGTCTGAATAAAAGACCAACCTATTATTGTCCCACTGTTCTGTACACAGAGAAATAAGCATTGATCACCACTTCTTTTTCATTTGTGTTTTACCTACTTACCTTAAGGTGCTCCCTTTCACGTGTAATGTAACAAATAGATTCGACTTTGAGCATTTCATAGCAAGATGTCAGACGAAGCGGAGCGCATTGATGTTACAAGTTGTATCATTACAAGGTGCGCATTGTAATGCTCGGTTCTTCTCCTTCTCTGATGTATGCCCGTTTTGTATCATGGTGCGCATTGTAATGCTCGGTTCTCCTTTTTCACTGATGTAATGCTCAAAACTGTAACTTTACATTACACGCGAATGCTCCCGGTGAGGGAACACCTTTAAACGTTTATCTAACCTATAATATTCTACCCATTATTTTTGTGTAAGGAAAAATAATTTAAATTTCTTAATAAAACCTGCAATGCGATTGAAACTAACGGTTTGACAGATATCCTAAAATAAATAAAAAAAGGTGAAGTTTTTTGTCTACAGTCATGTGTTTACACAGTCACTGATTACTAGTCACTCTATACAAACGCGTCCTTTGACCCAAGTCTCAGAAATGGTTAAAACTGTTTGATATTGATTTTGTTCGGAATTTTTTCGAAGAACACGAACGTTAAGAACCTAACAAAAGTCTAAGTAAACGGGTAGATTCGGGTGGAGCGAAAGAAGTGTTGTTAACTTTTTTTTCAACACACTTGCTCGTAAAGTGGGTCTTATTACCTTGCATTTAGACCCGTTATTGACTATATTACGCACGCGTGCGTTTCACTTTACATTACCGCACGCGTGCGGTAATCTTAACACGACCAATTCTAATTTATTCAAGATTGCAAAATAAAAGTATATCCAGTACGCATTCTTAAATTTGTCGCTTAATACCCATTTTTTTTTAAAAACGTTTCGTTGCTACGCAACGACTTTTTTTTTAACACGACTCTTTGACGCTGCCAAACAGCCTATTACTTACTGCTTACTTGAATATTAAAATAACAAAGGAATTTAAATAAAACAATAATAAAAAACTATAACTAAAACAGATTATTAAAAATTCACCCTAATCCGATTTTTTAAGCTAAAATACATTTAGTTTTGAATTTTGTCTGTATTGAGAGTTTAGTATATTATCTGTGGTCATGCCCCATGCATTGGCAGAGCGCGAAAAAAAAGTTGCGCGGCATT
Source organism: Athetis lepigone (assembly GCA_033675125.1). Classification (NCBI taxonomy): domain Eukaryota; kingdom Metazoa; phylum Arthropoda; class Insecta; order Lepidoptera; family Noctuidae; genus Athetis; species Athetis lepigone. The sequence goes on from CM066234.1 coordinate 10,847,174, forward strand.
CTACATTTTTATTGTTTATCTAATTGATGATATTCTAAATTGATTATATAAGTATTTAAATATGTCGAGTAAAGAAGAAACTGTATTTTTAACTCCGCCGGAAATAATTATGGAGGCGTAAAACGCGAGTAGTAATTTGTTGCCGCCAAAGGATGCATACGATAGTTTCATGCAGTGAAAAAGCGCAGTCATTTTCAGAAAATGTGTTTATTTTACTCACAAGTGTGTTGAAAAACGTCGTATGATACTCGCGCGCTATTGTCATTACGTACTCGGCTTTCTTGTTGCGCTCGCCTGCGGCTCGCGCCCAAATATCGCCTCGTATGTAATGACCAACATAGCGCTCTTGTATCATAATGTACTATTAAAGGCATTGCAGCCAAGCAGACTGAATTCGAATTTACGGTTTTTATTGGTCTGAAGCGGTTTCTCTTGACAACCTTGAAAAGGTTTAAGCAAACGTAATATCTTTTTTTTTTCTTTTGGTGAGTGGGAAATCATCCAGTGACTGCTCCCGTCCTGGGTGCGGCGGGAGGGCGTGTCAGACTCTTACTGACTAAAACCCACTCATGTTCCTTTGATTGCCCTTTATGTTCCAGGACCATTATAAATATTCCGCAACCCCGGCAGGCTAACGTAATATCTTAACGGTTTGAAAATTTACCTAATATTCTGCCTTGCTATTCCCCTTCGTCGGCTTGACTTGCCTTTTCAACCTTTCCACGAATTGGCCACACTAACCAAAACTTCTGCGTTGATTTCCCAGTCCAAACAACGAAACAAACATTTTGAATAATTAATTACTTGAAGGAGAGAACAGGGAAACAGAAATTCCTATTCAAACCCTACCCCGAGGTCGCAGTGGCCACTCAAACGAAATGCTTTGTTTAGCCTCACATACGTGAACGTACCACTCACTGAATACAAAAACCTACGTGCCAAATGTAATTTAATAAACATTACGTTTGAAGTTGGGAAACAGCTTCCAGAATCTGAATATTTTATTGTAAGCACTTTAATATCATTTCTGTTTAATTAACAAGAACTGAAAATAACGTAGCTGTTTAATATTTGTATTGTACTCTCATATTAATTACAGGGAAAATAATTATTTCAAAGGAGACGGAAAATAAAAGAACACGTACTCACATAATTAAGAATAATTAAAATCCACAATATTATATTTAGAAAGATTGAGATGCTATCCGGAGTCTAAAGGCTGCATTTCTTTTTATTTGCATCCATTGAAATGAATGCAATTGAATATCTATAGCTTCAATTGTACCGTCTGGGGCTCTGTTTATTGAATCCCGCCGATATTGGATCGGCTTTTTATGGTAATGGACAAAGCATTATTAAGGGAACGAGGAACTGTAGGCATGAGGGGTCTAAACTTGAACTGGCAGTCTTTATTTACCAACAAATGAACCGATTTAAATAACCAACTGTTTATTATTATGAAATATATTATCCAAATGACTAATCTTTAGACTGAAGATAAAGCTTCGAATATCTATAGGCTGATATTTAAATAATGATGATGAAGTTGGAAATAGTTGGAACTTAGTTCAATAAATCGATTATGGTGTTAGCGAGCGTAAGGGAGGTCTTATTATTATTATTTTTTCCTAAATTCGCCAACACTACATAATTTAACTGAATCATTGTAACCTGTAATATTGAGGCTTAAAAAAATACGCTTATTAGCTTGCCGCCTTCGTCTATCCTTGAATTGTTATATCAGATATGCTTTACTTTTCTCCAAGCAAGCGGCTGGTTCTTGCTTATTAAACCAATAACCATTATTACCATCCACTTCTTTTGGATGTCGTCCATAAGAACTTTAACCAAAAGGGAACTTTAGCGAATCTTTCTACATCGAAAAATAAGCCAAAATAATAGCAAACCAATATTTACTTTACAAAGCCTAGGAAATTGGTTTCGAATCTTTGTATGACATCAAGGAGGATCGTTTCAAGATAACCGACATCAAAACACTTGTTATAAAGGGAGATTGAAAAAAATTAATCATACTGAGTATCTAAATATAGAAAATGTAAAACCTATCAATTTAGGTATAATGTGTAGAGAAAATTATTTTGAATATGAAATGGGGGGAAAATCGTCATACATTATGTAAGAGATACCCTGAGAGCAGAGTAGGGATTAATGGAGTGTCATCGCAATGAATAATTTAAGGTTCGATACATCTTTGGTCGCTTTGATCGAATATAAAATAAAACTATTTTCGTGTAATGATACCGAAATCTGTCTTGAAAAAGTAATCTTTATCCTTAGAGGAAATACAATATTTGTAAAGTAATTCTTTGTTTTTAGGCAAATTCGATAAGGTTTATGATTCAGCCGTAAAGTTTGACAGGGTGTTGATTGATTTGCTCACCTTAGTGTTGTTTATTTCGGAATCATTTGTTTTGCACTCATCGATTTGAGAACATTATGAAGTTTTTCTATTACTAATTTTATTACAAGGTTCATCCGAGTTTTACGGTTTAAATTGTGTTTTTTTTTTCATCTCTGATGTTCTTTTCTGATTGACTTCATTGCCTTAGCAAAGATAGTTCAAGTATCGTTTCGCCAAAACTTGTAGAGCTTCATTATTTTAGCGCTTTTCTAGTGTACGTTTCTGTTGATTCTGGTTTTCAGCAGTTGCAGTGGTTGAGAGTAGTTGTTTTACGTGGCCGTCTCAAGTGGTAAAAAATCTTTTAAAATCTCTCGTCAGTTCTTGTACATCGAATCCATCTATGTTGGTTTTTAAGTCTGGAATCAAAATGAGTCTCAATAAATCGAATCCATTTATGTTTGTTTTTTTTAGTCTGGAATCAAAATGAGTCTCAAACATGTTGGTATGGATTTCAATCTAGCCTATTTTCCATAACCCATTAGGTTTCAGCACTCACACGAATAAACATAGATATGAGAAGTAATTCAAGCATAGTCAGACATAATGGTTGTGCAGACCTTGTAAATAATTCATGAGGTTCGTAACCCCGACATACATAACGCAGAATTTTGCCGACATTTTATGTTTCATACACTTTATGTATTATAAATTGATGTATTTGGTATTCAATCCTGTTTTATAGGCAATAGCTTTGACTTTTGAATCTTTAAGATTATTTGGTAAAATCGTTTCAAGTTTTATGACTTATTTATAAGGCATAAAAGTATCATGACATTTTGCTGTTCGGTTGGGTTAGACGCAAAAACGTACTTTTAAAGATTAGAGGAAAACAAAAGTTATATAAAATTCATGTGAAGCACATTTATTTATTGGCAACAATTGCAATCTTTTATACACTGAAAATTACGAAAGAGCTATAACTGCGTACAATTATTTTAAATACTAGTCGATACTGTTGCTATTTATATCTTGGTTTAGAAATATACTAATAGAACTAGATAATTAGTTTATAATACCTACTATACCTTGTCTGACGAGAAAAATATTAGAACGTTTGCATTTCTCTCAGGAAATGTGAGTCATTTGGTATATTTATGAATTCTTTATTGAATGTTATATTATTCATATGGAGTTTTTGGCTACGCAGCTAGACAGGGTTCTATCTCAATGTAGATGAGTATTGAGTAGTTAATAGGTTTCTTGATTGTGGAGACCCATCATAAACTATGCCCCTTGTATATCATACAGTCATTATCAGTATGGTTTTATTTATTACTTATTAACCCCTCTAAAGGTTCGGGATCGTATATTTTATGGCAGTTTCCAAGATGTTTGTATAGGATTGGGCTTGCGGGTAGGGTTTAAATTACCTAGAAGGATCTGTACATTGAAAAACCGGCCTAGAGCGTGTCGGGCCACACTCAATGTAGGGTTCCGTAGTTTCCCGTCCGTCACAATAAGTGTTCCCACTTATAAGTTAAAAAAAGGCTATTTGTTACGTTGACATACTAAGTACGCTGAAATTATTTTGTACAACCTTTTTGTCTTTTTTGTACAAAAACTGTTCTTTCTATCAAGTTCAAAATAATTTTCCTAGAAAGTACTTATAAAGTTCTACTTTCTAAATTTTTTTCATATTTTTTAAACCTACGGGTCAAAAGTTAGAGGGAGGACGCTTTAATTTTTCCTTTCGGAGCGATTATTTCCGAAGTTATTGACGTTATCAAAAACTGATATTAGTAAACCCCTTTTCATTTTTAAATACCTATCCAACAATATATCACACGTCAAGGTTGAAATTAAAAAAAAAACACTTCCCTCTTTACATATAGGGGGGCTACCCTAATAAAACATTTTTTTCCAATTTTTATTTTACCACTTTGTCGGCGTAGTTGATATACATATTAGTACCGAATTTCAGCTTTCTAGTACTAACGGTCACAGAGATTAAGCGAGGACGGACGGACAGACAGACAGACATGGCGAAACTATAAGGGTTCCTAGTTGACTACGGAACCCTAAAAATGTGTGACATGACAGGAATGCTTATTCGTCGAATATTGCTTTTAATAACTTACCCAGTGTAAAAAGTACTCTACGAGCTTCGTAGAATACTTTTTTTCAAGTTTCTGTTAGGTTTAGGGGTTAGGTGTTTTTTTTTGGATCTTGACCTGATGAAAGATGTGCATTTTGTTGTAACAGAAGCAGCAAAATGATCGACCCAAGCTCATCGGAAGAAGACAGTGAAGATGAACACAAGAAACAGCCCTCTAAATTACCAGGTATATTAAGCAAGAAATAACGAAAGAATGTGTGGGCTAAAAAATTCCCACTTATTTTACGATAACCTTTACTTGTTCAGAAACAGATGTAAAAATATTCTTCGTTGTAAAACAAATAAAAAATACAACAATATAACTTTGCTTCTTGTGACATTCAGAATTCAGACGTGTATTTTATGAGGCAATCGTAAAAACCCTTATATCCTTCAGATATTGCAATTTTAGTAGGCGTATTTCTACATTGTAGTCTATTACTACAGTTATGCCACCCGGTTCCCTGGCGGGTGGAAGACCATCAGTACGAGGGAAACCAGAGCTGCCCCGAGGGTCTACAGCCGGTCTGCCAGGTAAAGGTGAATCAAACTTTGAATTTATATTAATTTTAATATATATCACCAGAATGAAGTATGAATGTGGAATGAGTTAAAGTTGACAATAGTAACAAAAGCATCCATTGTGCAGTTGGATTCAATTCAACTTGATCATTGAACTATGAAAGTTTTCATTCATTCCGATTAGTTCAGCCGTGTAACTCCTATTGTTGAATGAATGCCTAGTAGTAAAATTTGACTTTCCATTTCCTTTTCATTTCCTATTTAGTTTACTCCGAGAACTATTCAAGATTTTATATTATAAGAAACATTTACTACTAACTCTGCGGGCTTAATGAAATACAAAATATTTCTGCAAAGGTCCTAGTCCACTAACAACGGCGCCGTTAGCAGCACCACTACATCCAGCTACAAGACAGAGGGAAGCTGCTGCCTTAGCACCACCTCCTCATGCGTAAGTATCTAAACTATCACAAAAATATGTTCTAACTCACGTCCATTTCCATTCACGACACATTCTAGAAACAATCTAGATGCTACTTTAGAAGTAGTTGTTTTCCCTTGACCGTTCCTTTACCCCACCCTAGATTTTAGACTAAAACTTAGATTTAGAAGTTGATTAGAAAACAGTAAAAGTCAGGCAAATTGAAATTATCGAGTTAATAGAGTTGTTGTAGAAAGTTTTGCAGTTATATTTAGTGCTTTAGATCTTGCCTCGGGTTATGATCAAGTATACTTTTAATGCTAAATAGTTGTAGCATCAAGCATAACCATACGTCTATATACACTGACCAAACAGGTACATTCTGGAGTTGATATCTGTTCCAAAATAAAGGAAGAGGGTAGTGTATTCGTCCTTGTCGGTGTGTAAAGACCAATTTCATATACATTGACGACTTAATGCTATAGATCGAGTAGATCTTTCTTGCGCAGGACATCGACTGGGAGTGCTAGTTCCGGGGAAGCACCAGCACCGTCACCTAGTCCCTCAGGGGCCAGCCATTCTGATAAAGACCAAGACCCTCAGGTATGTTAGAATTTTTAATTGTTAATAAAAATTATTTAATCTCGAACTTTGCCTAAGATCAACAAAGATGTTAATCTCTAGTTCAAATACGAGTATATTAATATTTAATGCAAGAAAATGATTTAATCAAGATTTGATTTTAACTCATAAAGCTGTATTAAATTTTGCTTTTGGTAAGTAGATTTAGTAAATTGCTTGCCTGTTTCTTCTTAGGAGAAGATCGAAAAATTGGAGGAAGATAAAAAAAAGCGTATACAACTATATGTTTTTGTATCTCGATGTATCGCCCATCCTTTTAACGCAAAACAGCCTACAGATATGACCAGAAGACACACAAAGCTTACTCCTCATCAACTGGAGACCATTCAGGCTCGGTTTCAGGTATGAAATTATATTACCTAGGTTGAATCTAATCGTCATTATTTTTTTTTCTAATCTTTTTTAAAGAGGTGATAATGCTATGTTTATTCTTATTGCTTTAATTATAGAATAATAAAGCCATAATTTATAATTAAAAAATATTTATCCAAAAGACTTTGTTCAAAAAGTTGTTTCTTGATAATCTGTTTTAATAATTATATGAAAAAAATACTCTGTAAGGAAATTGTAACTCAATATTTTCCATTACGAAAACAATAGATCAGTAAAAATGGCTTCCTTTTACAAAGTAAAATTTTATTAATTTTATGAAAACAAAGGGATATGTAAAATATACAGTGCCGAAACCACAAAAGCTACGAGTAATACTTTCAGTATCCCTTGAAAGATTTACGACTTATACGTTTCCGATATTGTACTAGCGTAGCCATACTGTATCTAGATCCTCTCATGAATCCATTGACTTAATACTTTTGCTTACTATTTTATTTGTAGAGCAGTATGTACACTTCTATGTATCATTTTCTCTTATTCAAACTTCGGCATCACAATTTTAAAAACTTTATTGCCTCATCATTAACTTTTCAGCCTTAAAATGTTTGAGGCTGAAAAGTTAATAAAACTAAAGAATATAAACCATCCAGATATTGTACCTAAACTGTATGTAATGTTAATGTTCGTTCAGGCCTTCCTCAAGGGTGAGACACAGATCCTGGCAGACGAAGCTTTCCAGAACGCAGTCCAATCGTATCACGATGTGTTCCTAAAATCAGAGAGAGTGGAGCAAATGGTGAAATCTGGAGCCTGTTCTCACCACGACTTCCGCGAGGTGTTCAGGAATAACATAGAGAAGAGAGTCAGGTTTGGAATGTTAGAATGGATCTTGACTTGGCATTGCATGCCGGTGGTATTTTTCATTATTTTTCTGTAAAATGGTAAGTCGCGTTCACTGGAACGCGGGCACTAAGCACGTGTCCTAGGTTTGCCGTCCTTAAGTAATGATGAAAGATGAAATCTTTATGTACAACAACGTAATGATCATCAGATGGTGCATACGTTCAGAACCCGAATAAGTGCGCTGAACACAACGATTACTCATAAGATAAGAAGTAAATAGGTTATGATATGTGCAAATTCTAAAATAAAATAAAAATATGATAAAGTAAAATCTTTAAGAAAGCACAGATACTAAGTCATAATCGCCCGCTTTGACTGTAGCAACACGCCTATGCGCTCTCAACACCCGATAAAATTCTTAAAACAAGAGCCAATGCAGTTAAAACTACTATCCATTTTTCTTCTATTTTATTCTTCGTATCAAATTTTTTTTATGTGTTCTTCTAAATTCTGAATTTTTGTATCTCTCTCTTCGTTCAGTACTTAGAACTGTTCCTAAAATACATATTTTACAGGTCTCTCCCAGAAATAGATGGATTAAGTAAAGAAACAGTTCTCTCGTCATGGTTGGCAAAGTTTGATTGTATCATGAAGGGAACAGGTAAGTGTTATCATATATTAGAACATATAAGAGTGGAAATAGTTGAGAAAAGCGAACCTAATACCCATCTTAACCAAATGCATGATATTTGTAAATATATTCCACTAATGTACCCTGCAAAAAATATCATACCAAAAAAAAACATAATATCGTAGTACAACAACGTAAAACATGGAACCAGTTGATAAGAAAATATTTCGTTTAATAAAGATCGAGTAATTAGATAAAATAATACCTACCAATATCGGTTTCAACGATGGAAGTTCGCTTTTCTCAAGGAAAAGCTGAAGTTGACGATAACGACAAAGAATTTCTTCAAATGGACCATTTTACTTTACTTTATTATCTTGTAATCGCATCAGATAAAAAACAGAGGCAAATTCATGAAAATGTTAAAAGAAAACCTCTTACAAAGATACCTTTTGTAATCGAAATGGCTTTCAGTATAAACCATTAAGTACAATTTCCTTGGAATTGTATAAAATTAAGTACAAATCTCAGGAGCTAATAGAGGGTACCAATTGCTCTAAGAGGAGAACGGCTTTTTTAATGGGGCACGTAAGCGACAAGAAATCCGATTCTTTATTGAAACAACGGATGCAAATAACAAGACACCTCCACTTGATATCTACGCCTACAGGTTAAGAAGCAACAATAACGGAATGATAATAATTGACTTACAAGCTATTTATAAATCTTCTATTCATAGAGTTGATTTGATTTCTAATTGATTCCTTAGATTTCAATCAAGTGGAAATGAAATCAATTTGTAGAAAGTACCATAATTCATTGAAACCGAATGAGGTTTCATTGAATTGGTTGCTAACCTGTAATATTATGATGGCCTACATTATTATCGAGAACTTTACCTTATTATAGAGACATTTTGTCAGATTTATAAGATAAAATTTTACTGTTTGAAGAAATTTCTTCTCGTTGACGGCAGCTAAGTTTGGAGTGAAGGATCAAAAGCATGTCGCAGTGTATGACGCATCATTTATTGATGTGCTTGAGTTTGCAATGTGCCTTTGAATGTTTGTGTAGAGCTTGAGTCTACGAGAGCCTTATCATTGAGATCATTAACATGATCTAGGATTGGTTGTTTATACTTTGAGATTACATGTTCAAAAAAAAATTTTTTTGTAACTTGTATGTGTATTTTTACGCTTTGTGTTTCTTCCAAGAATTGTTACATAAGATGGTATTAAAGAAAAAGCTGCTTGTTCATAATGATAACAAGAAAATGCGAAGGAAAATAGTTGCTATGCTAAAAAGAAAAAATAATTAGAAAATAGTTGTTTCTTAGAAATATAATAAAACCATTAACAAGGCTGTGTGTCAGGTAATTCGTGGAAATTTGAATCAATTTATATGATCACAAAGGATGAGTGAGTTTCGCGAAGTTCTTTATTTATAACACAGCCGGAAAAATACCACTCCTATATCGAATATCAGGGCTTTATTTTTATTTAAATACTTTGATTTTGGTTAACCTTCGCGTGTTGGTTTACCGCGTACTTTAGTTAAGTATACGTACTTTGGTTTAGCTATTCTCTGGCTCTTTCTTGACATCGTAGTTTGCCAATTGTGCGACAGAGGGAGTAATATTGCTTAGCCGAAACACTTGCTAAGATACGTTTAAATTCGGCCTAAGCTTGTTTCTGATGTTAAGTATTAACATTAATCTTTTCCGAAATACTTTTTGAAACATCTGAACAAACGAAATTATTAAGATAATAGAGGATAATATTTATTTGCATAAAACACGGTATAAAAGGTGGTACAAATATTTAAAATAAAGAGCATACATGTTTGTTGTATTTTTTCTGTTTTGGTTCATTGGCTCCGTAGTCACAAGAATGATCTGTGTGCGGTAGTGTTTCTGTCAAACTAGTTATTATAAATTATAATATCATCAATATGTATAACATTATTATATTATAATATATAATTAGCCCGTAATGTCCCACCGCTGGGCAAAAGCCTTTCCCCCATTCCTTTCATGCCATTTTATTTTGATTGATGAACCCTTTGTAAGCTTAAATTAGCTGATTACATAAAATCTTCTTTTATATTTTTTTTATTGATTGGTAATTACAAAACGTTCTTTATAAATATTAGCTTTTAATACAGCGAAGATAAACTGTTTATTGAGTACTTACTACTCAATTACCTAATCATTATCCTGTGTATTTATTGTATCCACTTTGCCTATAATAGGATCATTGTCAACGACTCTAGCATTCTGCGGAACTGTGGGAATTATCTATACCTTCCTAGAATGTTAATGAAAGAAATGGCAGAATGTTACAGTTCCATGAACTTCACTGGTTGGGTACTATTATTTCATATATTCTGCAAAAGAAATTTAAATTTAGACATTTTAAAACCAATCAGCAAACTTCACTACAATTGATGCAACCGATAGTTTAGGAATCGTAGTGTGTAAATGTCTAACAATCGCTAAAAGCACACCTTTGTGATGTTTTTAAACATAAAGATGAAATTTTTAGTTATATTTAATGAACATTGCAATATTATTAACTTTATCACACAAGGTATGCTTATCAAACTCGTAACTTTAACAAAAATTACGAGTTTATAAACCATCGGTCCTACAACTAATTGTTCCTGAAAATGTGTGTGCCTGTGTCTGTCTCACTGTCTGTGTTTCTTTCCCTTTCTCTCACGACATGTCTCTCTCACACATCCTGAACAGGAATAACAGGTATCACTCGACAAGAATTTTCATTTGTTTCCTTCTTTTTTTCATATTTTCGCTTACGTCTTGTGCCGTTGCTTGATTTTAGTATTCGTTATACGTCGAGGCATTATTTATGGTTATAAAATGGATAAGAACGTTTTCAAAATTTACATCTATGTATTTGTCATCTTTAACATTTATTTGGATATTATTCGAAATTTTGTGTAAAATATCTTAATTGTTACCTGTTACAACATTTTTTACAGAATCTTTAAAAATATCTCATCTCTCAATAATTTTACATTTTTCGTGTAAATCGAATTTTTTATTTATATCATTCGCAATTTTTACACTTATAAACTTTACAGTTACACGCGGTTCTATTAAAACTTCACATATAAGTATTTTTTACATTTCATTACATAGAGGTTTACGGATTTTTGAGGTGAGTTTATTAGTAAGTGCACTGCATGATTTGATGTGTCCAAATCACTTTGGCTTTCCGTGTTACAAACACTCACTGTATTTAATCGTTTGTTGGAGAAGCAGCATTTTAAAATAACTAGAATAAGGCGGAATAATTAGATATTGTGTATAGGAATAATACATTTTGATTAAGTACTATTTATCAGAATTTTCAATTTTTCAACACTATTCACAATTTTACACTTATTATTTACTTACAGTCAAAAGATTCTGATATATCCACTGCGTACTTTTGTATTCTTCCCATTTCTATTAAGCAAAAGCTAGTATCGTAAAAACCAGTACATCTTCAGGCATACCTGGAGACGACGAGTCCAAACGGCCGTCTCGTGCGCAGCAACAGAGCCTTAATGCTGAATGCATTCTCAGCAAAGAGCAGCTTTACGACATGTTCCAGCAAATTTTGGGAGTCAAGAAATTTGAACATCAGTTGCTTTTCAACGCTCTTCTTGTGAGTACCTTTATTTAATTTCATAGGTTTATCTGAAATTAAGAAGCTATAAGCTCACAATGAGAGATGTTATCATATCTATTTACAGCTGTGAATCAAATTTTCACGCCTACGTTACTTCTTTGAATGAAAATATTTATTCTAGCATTAACATGTCAAAGCACAACCTCAATGAAAAGGTATTTAATGTAGAACCCAAAAAACATTTCCAACAATTTTGATCTCTGTATAATAAAACATTTAGACCTTAAAGTGTCAACAACATAATATTTGCTTACAAACAAAAGGTTGCCCATGTTAATATTAAACTTAAATATTTACGCTTTGCCTTTATCAAATTTTACGCGTTCAAAGGTATCTTTTACAGTATTCTTGTTGTGTACGTTTACTGGTCGAAAAACATTAGTATTCTTTTAAAGTCTTCCCCAATTCACGTCACAGCCAGCTCCTGTTTTCCTTTGTAATCATTAAAATTAATTAAGCTCATCTGACCTCGACTGGTTAATTGAATTGGCTAAAACCAAATGTTAGTTGAAATGGGCCAATTTGTTGTAGGTACCCAGTAATTACATATTGGTCCTTTGAGAGGAAGGGCTTCTGTGTTAAATGTTGTCAAGGTTAAATGGATATTTGAAGTACTTTTGATACGTTTGTAGAAAATTGCTGTAATAAAGTTTACTTTGAAATGGGTTTGTTTATTTGGATGATTTTACAGTTGGATTCAGCCGACGAACAGGCGGCAGCTATTAGAAGAGAGTTGGATGGAAGAATGCAGAAGGTTAACGAAATGGAAAAGGTAATAAAACAGATACTCTTTTAAAAACCAATAAACTTAAAGCAACAAATAATAGTATCATCGAAGTAAATGTAGTGGGCAAAGCAGATAAGTATCCAGGGCCGTCATATACAATTGGGGTTTTCTTTTTTTTTCAAAATTTCACCTAATTGAAGAACTAGTCATTTTCTACTATAGTTTAAATTTTTATTAGAAAATATCCGTGGGTTTTTGAGAAAACTTAAACTGTATCTGACGGCTCTGGAGCCGTCAGATACAGTTTAAGTTTAAGTTTTCGGTAAGTACGGTGGGCAAAGCAGATAAAGATATTAATGAAAACCATAATATTTTAGAACCGCAAACTCATGCCGAAGTTCGTGTTGAAAGAAATGGAATCACTATACATCGAAGAACTGAAGTCTTCAATCAACCTTCTGATGGCTAACTTGGAGTCTCTGCCCGTCTCCAAAGGCGGGGCTGACTCCAAATATGGCCTCCATAAAATCAAGCGGTATAATCACAGGTCAGTATTGTAATGAACGGATGAAAAAAGAGTAAATATTTAAAATGTAAAATAACCTTTTCACACGTAGGGGGATGAATTAAGTGATCAAAGAATACGGGTGTTAATCGTACCATACATGGAATAAAAATTTCAAGATAAATAATTTTAAAGAACACTTTATTTTGTTACTTCTGATAGATCCAGTTGACATTTATTAACGATACATATTACCTTATTATCAAACAAAATTTCTGAAAGGAATCGCGTTTTGAAACCAAATTTTTGTCAATTGGTTTGGCTTCTTTACACGCGTATTATTTTGAAACAATACCTATTGTGTGAAAAGGTAATCAAGACGTAATAAAAATATAAAACCTTCAAATACATTTCACTGTGAATATAACAAAATTACATCAAAATTATTAGTATGAGTTTTATGCTGTTAAAAGTTCAATGCTGTATTGGATGTGGTCAATGTATGCAGATCAATGTAAATTACTTCAATGGCATTTATTATTCTAAGAAATCTAAATTGCAGTTAAGAGTACAATATTCTTAATTGTTTGATAAAGTCTTGAATAACCTACCTTCATTAGCTAAATACGCTGATAAATTGTTTATGGAAAATGGCAATCTGTTGAAGTCATTTAGCAATGGTCAAAAAGTCTTGAATGATTCTTGAATATTGGATTACAACTTGGATATATATTAATATCCACAACGCTTCATGAAGCTCTAATTGGTGTCGTTAAAATGCAAAGAAAATATACCGAATGAATTATTTTACTTCCTTTGGCTGTTAGATTTGGTCTGTCCTTTCAGTAAGAAAGTATCTTCTTTGCATATGTTATTTGTGTGTATTTAGTATATACGATGGAATGGACATAATGGTGTAAATTATTACCATTATTTAGTACATGATCGAAACCCGTTGAAACTCTTCATTAATAGTACAGATACTAATGAGCTAAGACTATTGATTACACCTTAGTCGTGATTGCCGAATCAAAAGCGATTAAGTAATGGAGCGCAGATCGTAAAGATCATGTTATTGCGTGTTTCATGGTGGTGTCTCAACACGTTTGTGAAGAAAATTCAATAAAATTCAGTCATATGAAAGTTAAAAGAAATGAAATTTTACTTTTATTTGTGAAAATGGCGTTCAATTTTTTTTATTCAACTCCATGTCCTGATACGTCTCGACTCCTTGGTTATAACACGTGGTCATTTACTAAATTAACTTACGATTAACATACAACACCAATAAAAAGTATGAAACCGCAGATTTATTAATTAGGTACTACGAAATATTTAAGATAACTCATAATAAATAATCATAGTAAAGCTTTGTATCACTATGTCTTTTCCATCGCGTAATATGTGTCTGTTTATCAAAATAATGTACACTTTCCAATATCGCCTTGCGCTGATGATTTTTATACTTACTACAATATCGCGTGATACGAGTTCCTTAGATGTGCTATAGGTATTATACACGAAATAATCAATTTTGAGATCTGGCTACCACATACTTACTACGTATTAAATAGACCTTCCTTATTTAACTTTTGGATCCATTTGGATGGAAATTGGAAAGTGTACGAAATAATAATGTACGTAAAATATAAATATGAAATTCACCATACATGTTCGAAATCATTGAGCAATTCTTCACTATAAGAAAGATAATTCCGAAGATGTATGGCGAAATCAATATCATAATGTAAACTAACATTTCCAAAAACTAACTAAATAACTGTTTTAATAATGTGTTATACTTCATCTTCTTCACTGTTTGTAATATTTGGTTCAACTGATAACCTCATCTGGATGCAACGTTTATTCATATTTTCAACGTCATATTTCAGACCCTCTAGTACTTAATTATCAATAGTCTTGGTGTTTGAGCACATTACATTTGCCAGTAAGTTAATGATTCAAATAATTCAAAATTTATATCTTGGTGTGATATCTTTCATACTCTCAAACAAGGTAAAATTACAATATCTGAAAACCTGAAAATCATCTTCGTATTATCTCCTTAAAATATGTCGCACAAAAAATATTTACTTCTAAGATTTTGGTTCATAGCAAATGTTGTTCATAATGATGATAATTATACAGATCGTTCAGTTCAGTTATTGCAATTGCAGCTTGTGTAAACATACATTACAAATGCGAAACTAAGAATATTTTAATGGTTTCTTAACTTGTGTGCCAAACACCAGGTTAGACAAAACAATCCTTGTTATTCAAACTCCTTAGACGTTCATCCAGACATTCATTGTTTCTACTTGTTGATTTCTATTTGGTTTGTTCTCTCCCTGGCACGTAACCGGACGGTAATCTTAAAGGAAGTACAAGTAATGAGTACAGAATTGATAATTTTAAGCACGTGTCTTGTGTAGCAGGACCCCAACACATTCCCTACATGAATGACAAAGTTTGCCATCCTATTGTTGTCTTGAAGACCACTGTAGCTAAGTAAAAGTATATTAGAGTAGAGCTTCCTGCAGATAAAAACGATTTAGACAACAAAACCCGTGGTCCAATGAAAGAAGTTATTAAACTTATTGTCAATGACAACAATGGATATATTAAAGCTTCCACTACACCGCCAGAAGACTTTAATAAGCTTATAGTTAATAAAAACGTAGAAAAAGATTTCATAATTCTAGTATTAATAGCTACAGTAACACATAAGCGTCAGCTTAATATTTGAAACGTAGATACAATACCCCAGATGTAAATTAAACTAGACTCGTAAGCTTTTCTGTATTATTATATCCCACTGCTTTATCTTTATGTTCCACATTTTCTCCTTTTATTTTTTTCTTATTTGTACCTATATTTTCGTGTACTATCAAATTAAAACTTCGCTTAAAGCTTCGGTAGGGCTTCGCTTTCTAATTTACACATTTATATAATATCTACATTTCATTTCGCCAATCACTGAGTTTCCAGTTCAAAGCTAGCACTGTTATTTCCATTTATATTGGTTCCACTTAATTTAATATTATAGTTTGAGAAACTTAAACCATCAAAGTTAAATCGAGTGGAATTGAATCAACACGAAAGTGCACTATCGCATTTATTTCTTCGTCTCAAGCTTTATTTTCCTGACCTCTTTAACTGGAACTGGAGTCTCATACATAATATTCGCTTTATACATTAACAACTTAAACGCCATTTAAAAAGTACCTTAGATTTAGATAAAGTGTTCCGACGTATTTGTAATGTTACCCTTTTGTATGCTTAATCATTCTTGGTATCGGTGATGGGTTCATATTGTATGCCACCAATCATTCCCACGGGCTTGTGAATGTAACGATCGCTACCCTTTCCCTTAATAACTGTGAATATATCATTCCTAACTTGTTATCCGTGTAATTTATCAATAATATTCCTAATACCTTGATGTTTGTTGGTTTCTGTAAATAATTTATTTGGGTTTTGGTGGAATTCTTTGGTGGTGGTATTTTGAAATGGTTGCTTGATGGTGATTAGATCAAACGCTGGGCCGGATCCGAGTCCAAGGTTGAGTAAGCAGCTGTGTTTCAGATCGCAAGGCTCGCTCGCCAACAAGTTGACGGGCGAGGCTGATGGAGGCGACGTGGACACACAGCTCACGAAAATGGATGTAGTGCTTACATTCCAAATAGAGGTAACGTAAATTAGGGACGGACGAAATAATATCAACTTGTTAAGTTTAAGGTGACTGGATTGTTGATGATTTCAATTTGTTATTATGATTTCCATCTAATTCTTTCTTGTGAGGTTGTATTATTTTTTACATTGATCAAAAATTAATGATATTTGTTTTCCTACGCCTACTTGAGCCACACTGATTTATAATCCCGAATTAACTGCTAACACTACTAAATCATGATTAATGACTATTGATTCATTTAACTTCGTGTTAGCAATTAACACTGATTTAAGTTTTTTTCTCAAGTGGTCATCAGTAGATTTCAGAAAAGCATCAGATTGTTCAAGGGTCGGTCTCATGGAAACATTTGTCTCATTATATTATCATGTTGAACACATTCTAGGTGGTTGTAATGGAGGTGAAAGGTCTCAAGTCTTTAGCACCAAATAGAATAGTTTATTGCACTATGGAAGTTGAAGGCGGGGACAAACTCCAGACTGACCAAGCTGAGGCATCTAAACCAATGTAAGTAGCATTCAAAATATTTAAAGTTTTATTTTGTAGTAGGCCTTTTGATTTAGGATAACGAAAATGAAGAATTAGAAGCAAAGTATGATTTATTTTGTGATGTAAGTCAAGGATTCAAGTTCTCTGTGGTGAAAATGTGAATGAAAGGTGATGATGGTGAAGAATAATAAGATGATCAAAAAATGTTCAAAATTAAAACTTTTATTAAGTACTGCGTTAAATATTCAAAGTTATTACTTCTACATCTATACATTTCAACTAAATTTTTGCATTTTGATTTTTCGGAATTCTTGCAATACCTAAGATTAGATAAATAAAATATCTTTATTTTTTTTATTATTATTATGGGCTTGCTCTTGGTCCCAGACTAGCCCGAGGGCATAGACGGGGCCTACGATGGAGCGAGCTTACCCAATAGATGCCTATGCACTTTCTATCTATTTCAGACCCAAAGTGCCGCTGTTAGTGAGTTAGTAACAGAATGTATTTAATATAGATACTATGTTAGTGTTGTTAGTACTAATTATGTAATCCTAAAGCACAAGCACAAGCTATTTAAACAGTTAGAAAGACCAGAAGCGAAGAGAATGGGGTCAATTTTTTAAGCAAATCTAATACTGTAGTTTTAAATTATTTGTCAATACAAGTCAGTACAGTTGAAAGAAGGATTGGTAAACTTGAAAAGGGACTTTTGCTTCTTCCTAATACATTCAACTACAACCAGGTGGGACACTCAAGGAGATTTCAGTACGACACAGCCGCTGCCAGCCGTGAAGGTGAAGTTGTACACAGAAAACCCTGGAGTACTAGCGCTTGAAGACAAGGAACTGGGCAAAGTTGTGCTTAGGCCGACACCTCTATCTAGTAAAGTAAGTTATCTTTTCCCATTTATCAAAATATGCTGGAATGACGATTTGCTGGATTCTTCTAATCGACGTATCGATTTTTAAGTACTCAGTAATTTATGAATTAATCCATGGTGCTAGGCAATCTGGGTTACTCGCTGCTGTTCTGTCTCCTGCTTGATATAGAGGGAAGTGAAAAACATATTTTTCTTAATTCTCCGCTGTTCTTTTCTGATAATTTTATTGCTGGATTTAGGATATTGAATCGTTTTTTCAAGACTCGTAGAGCTTGGCATAAGAAAAGTAAAAAACGGTTTTCAATGCTACTTTTAGAACTGCTTACGTCTATACGTCTTGGCAAATAACTAGGATGCATAAATAATGGTGTCGATTCCCTTGTTTACAAACTAAACAAAATTTAAGTTCAGTGCATCTTTTACTTTTTACTTTATTGAGAGAAGACTGATAAAAATAATAGTTAGGTCCGTCAAAGAATCAATAGGGGCAAGTTAATTATTAAATTGTGCCTATTGAAAAAACAATAACAGTGAGTGAAATATATTTATTAGTGTTTTAATCTTCCAGGTACCTGAATGGCATCGTATGACAGTACCAAAAAACTTGCCAGACCAAGACTTGAGAATCAAGATTGCCTGCAGAATGGATAAACCTCTTAATATGAAGCATTGTGGGTAAGTGAATTAAATAATATAACCTTCTCAGTTTATACTGGATACCACTGATATCGATGAAAAAGAAAACGTGAGAAAATCTAGACTAATAATAGGGATGTTGACTACATCAAAAGAATGACATTCTATTTAGTCCGTCTGTTAGACAGTCCAAAAATACTGGACACATATTTTTTGCTTGATCAAATTAATAACAAAAGATAAAGAGCATCAAAGTTCCGGAGAGGGGGCTTGTGACGTCACTCCTCAGTAAAAATTATACAAAGATGTGACGTTTCACGAAACTTCAACGCACTGTATTGTCGTCATTTTCTGTTTACGAAAAAAAAGAAAAAATACGTGTCCCAAAATTTTTGATTATCTAACTGACGGACTAATTACTTTTTTTTTGTCATCTCGCCTATTAAGTCTGGAATCACCAAACCTCCGTGAACAAACGTAGTCATTAAAGGTTGTATTTTGCCTTTGTCCTACAGTCCCACTGTAGGACAAAGGCAAAATACAACCTTTAATGACTACGTTTGTTTTACGTTTGTTTGTCTATAATATTCTGGTGTTATTGAGTGAAATTTAAGAGGAAAGATCTGATTAAGTTTGCAAATCAGTATTTGGCCCTTGTGGAACACCTAAAAATCTTTACCAACATGACTGATCAAGTGTTATTATTTTCTGTGAGATATTATAGTCCTGTAAACGTGTTAAACGGGTACCATAACACCTATACTATACTCTTCTAAATTTTAAATTATTTTGTGAGTATAAGTTACTGACTGATAGGGTTGAACGCCTTTGTTGGGACAACAAGTATAAGTGATTAACCTTTAGTTATTCTTGCAGATTTTAATATACGTTGTACTTTGTTCAAAGTTCCTAGCGTCGGTAGTTTCGGCTGTTATTTACAATAAGTATCCCTGTCTTTGTCACTGACATCTATTTGGACGTACTTGTAGGCAAAAGTTAGCCATATACTTATAACAAATTCAAGCTAGCATGCAAGCTACATGTTGATAATAATTTTACACACGACTCAGTCAATCTTCTACATAAATAAAATAGTAAACTAACTGACTGTTGATATATCAACGCAGATCCCAAACCAGTGGTCATAGAGACATGAAACTCGCAGGGTGCGTTCTTTGAGAAGAGTAAAAGAAAGAAAGAATTTTTGGAAATCCCAACCCTAAAAGAGTATAGGGGATGGAAGTTTTGACATTCACACACAGCAAAGTCAAAGCTAGAGTTTTTATGTTAGTTTTGTTCTTTTTCAGCTACCTCCACGTAATCGGCAAGAACGTCTGGCGTAAATGGAAGCGCAGATATATGGTGCTCGTTCAAGTGAGCCAGTACACCTTTGCCTTATGTTCGTATAAAGATAAGAAGTCTGAACCTGCAGAAATGATGCAGCTGGATGGATTCACAGTGGACTATATCGAGCTAGCAAGCGGTACAGTAATCATTTTTGTATTTTGTGAACAAGTTACTAGGAAGGGACATTGTGACACAAACTTTTATCGAGGATTCAGTAGATCAAGGTACTTGCCTGTTGGTTGTTAAAAAATCTTCCCAACAATGTAAGCAACCATGTTAGGATCTGCTTTTAATTTACGTTTGATAACCAATAAATAATATTATTAACACTTGCACTGAGGCATCTAGAGTAAAACTGAATACATGATAAAATGACACGCCACAATGTTCCTTCCAAAATATATGTATAGGTTTTTGGTGATGGCCGTTAATTGATTTCAAAAACACGATTTTACTCTTGAGACTTCTTTTTCTTGACTTGTTATTAGTTTTAACCTCTTTTAATTAGCTAATTAATCTTTAAACTTAACGTGAAATTGTCATTGGCAGATGTTTTAAATTTACTAAAATGTCGTTTTGTTTTACAGCTCAGCTGATCGTCGGACAAGGTAAGGCAAACAAGAAACAAATAGGTAATGAACATTTTTGTGATTATTATTCTTTTATATTTATAAGTTATCCTTCTCTGTCTCTTTTTCTACTATTCTTAAGAATTTTGTGAAATCGGTAATAAGAATTACTATATATTCTTGATTATTAATATACTCTTTGTAGATAGATGCTGACGGTTCGATTCCCAAGCCTTTAACATCAAAATCGAATTAATTTCTATTAAAAATTTAATAAAATTCTTTAACAATCTATCACTAAAGCTTAGAAATTCTCTTTCTCTCCTTTACAATACCTTCAAGGGCTGAAAAATGTACGAAACCACTACCCTTAATTTCTTTGCAGAGTTGGAGGGTGCTAAATACTTCATGAATGCCGTAAGAGATGGAGAATCAGTACTCATGGGTGTGACTGATGAGAATGAATGTCATCTGTGGGTCATGGCGTTGTACAGAGCAACGGGACAGAGTCATAAGCCTACTCCACCGACGACATCGGATACGCATCATAAGATTATGGGAGGTGAGCAGATTTTGTATGTTTTGTATTTTATTGAATAATCTTGTGATGGTGATTGGAATTTTGGCATCAGAATGTTATAGATTTGCACACGAAGTTTTAAGTCCGATTTCTTGAAAACTACATATATAATGGTAAACTGACTGACTGATTGACTTGACTCACTTTTGATATATCAACGAATAGCCCAAACCGTTGGTCCTAGATACATGAAACTTGAAGGGGTTTTCTTTGTGAAGAGTAGGTAGCCACTATCGACTCCTAAAGAGATAAAAACGGAGATGAAAGTTTGGCCAATTGGATTTTACCTCGACTTTGTACTAACTTGGGATAATATCATGACGCAAACCAATGCACGTGTGGGAATTAGTGAACCCCTAAATGTCACATTTTGTTTTAAGGTGACGTCATACCACTGGCTTCTGTCTCTAATTTTATTACCACTATCTTTGCGAGTAGTATCTATCAAATTAATATATTGATCTGGTATCTTATCAAGTATCTCTAATACATATTTGACGTCAAAGTTATGTTATAACATTGAGCAATTTCGATGTTCACTTACCATGACAGTTTATGAAATAACTGTGCTTGTTCATTAATCAATTTCATTCATCTTATTTGATTTCATTTTATTAGCAATGTTTTTTTCTAAATAATTTATTTATTAAAGTTGGATTTTCCTAAGCCTATAAAATGTATCTAGTCTCTAGAGCCTTTTCTTATAAGGCACGAGCTTCGATTGCTTGTTCAAAGCAGAATGACTCACAATTTCAGACATAAAAGCATTACTTTAAGTCCAGTTTCCCAGACTAAGTAACTATAGGTATTAGAGGTGGAGTTAAACACTGAGTCATTATGGCTCCCAAATAAATTCCGGTAAATTAAATATTTATATGTTTTTTCTTCTCTTTCAGATGCAGATAAAGCTCGTAAGCACGGCATGGAGGACTACATCCAGGCAGATCCGTGCCAGTACGACCATCATCAGCTGTTCTGTGTGCTGCAGTCACTGACCTTGAAGTATCGCCTACAAGATCCCTACTGCTCCTTGGTAAGGGTTTTTTTTTAATTTGGAGAAAACTTATTGGTTGTCATAACTTTTGTAAGGTAAATGCGATACATAGCTCAATATTGTTATACAAATTTTTTTCTTTGACATCACTGATATTCCAGTGTGTGTAGAAAGGTTGCGGAATGTTTATAATAGTTACCGTGACCCCGGAATATAAACATGAGTGGGTTTTAGTCAGTAAAAGTCTGACACGCCCACCCGCCGCTGGCGGGAGAAGTCATGTGATGATTTCCCGATCAACAAAAAAAAAAGTGTGTGTAGAAAGCACGATAAACCGAAGATCTGGTTGTCATTTGTAAATCTTTGACAGTTCGTCTTACCTAGTAACAGGGTTGTGGTGGTTACATAGACAGACCTTATAAAACACTGGTATTCTGCTAGATCCTGTTACGCTAAGGCAACCCCAACAGAATTGGTAAAAAGGCTAGGGAGACGATGGCCTAAAAGTTGTCAAATCACCATAAATTTACCGTGAAGTTCAGTCAGCCTTTTTTTATTAAATAACAACCTAAACCTGTCTCAATTTTCAGGGCTGGTTCTCCCCTGGTCAAGTATTCGTCCTGGACGAGTATTGTGCAAGATACGGAGTACGAGGCTGCTTCCGTCACCTCTGCTATCTGTCAGACCTTCTGGATGTGGCAGAAAGCGGGTCACAGACAGTGGACCCTACCCTCATGCATTACTCCTTCGCTTTCTGTGCCAGCCATGTGCATGGTAACAGGTAGGTGGATAGCTAAAATTTTAATTTAATAGACCTATGACCAGTGTTATGAAAACCACGTAAAGCTCCCGACTTCATTCATAACCCTGACAGGCGTTTAAGGGAGTCAGATGCTTGAAAGACTAACCAAGTGATGTTACCCAGTAATTGGGTTATGACATCAGATAGTCGCTTCATGTGAACAAAATACTGGTATTCAGCTGCATCTAGTTAGATTGAAAGGCCCGTCCTAACAATGTCGAAAAAAGACTGGGCAGATGATAAAGCTAGTAGACCATGAAAATGCGAGTGAAGGTTTACACAAACTTAGAAAAACTCTTGAATATTTGTAGATGTAAATCTTACATATAAGAAAAATTAAATTTAAATATTTTCTAAAATTTTCATATTGATCTTTTATTAGAGGTCTATGTCCAAGCTTTAAAAACGAATGGGCTAATAATAAAACCAAAGATGATTTAAAAACAAAGTATTTTTTATTTAATTGTGTAAAAATATATTAGAATCTAAATTCGTTAAACTTGTACATAATTAAAACAGGTTGGTATTGAATAGTAAATGTGTTAGATTTGGTGTCCCACAAGGCGATGTCTTAGGCCCGCAAGTGCCCGCAACTGAATGTGAATGTGATTTAGCAGTGATCAATGGATAGAAAGGAAGCTGTATTTGACTGTTTGACAAAACATTTATAACTACAGTTTTTATGTAAATAAAATATTTAAAGAATCAACGCAGATAAAATTAACCGACAAGTTTCCTTAAGCAAAAAATAGATTTAATTATGACTGTTCTTAAATTCATTAAAATTCACGACAAAATACACTACATTCTCCCATTCAAAACTAGTTTCAATCACAAATACCAAATGTATGTCAAAAACAGCTTCATACACCAAAACTAGTGATGTGCCACGGCCTACCTAACCTATGCCTCACATGAGTGTGATGTTGCTTCTATTAGTACTTACCTTTACTAACTGACTATGCAACCGTACTAAATGTGCTTACCTACTAACTATGCCTGCTTCTCCTTACTAATGTATCTATTTCGGGATTTTGGAGTCAGCAGTATAAAATTTGCAAGTAAGAAGATCTATGGGTTATGCGTCCCAAGTTTAGGAGTTACATCTCTACTTTATGAGAGATTTGAAGTCAAAATGTAATTTAATTTCAATTAGATCATTGACAAAAGGCAAAAGGCTGTTTAACAGTATTTACAAGAAAAAAAACAATGAATCTAATTGCCTCTTTCAAAAGGTAGTGTGATATAACTTAATATTTAGAGTAGGAAAAAATGAGAAGGGTTTGTAAGATATTGAATGGTAATAGCAGTAATATGCATGAATTGAAAATATTATATTTATTTAATTTATAAAATAGAAGACATTGATTAGATTCGACAAATCAGAAAGTAAAGTTAAAGCGATGATATCAAAGCAAGAGAGGTAGAATTTATTGCTCACTGAGTCTATAATATAAATGATGACTTGGTGATAAAATGTTGCTAAATGTTAGTAAATTGGTGAAAAAGCAGAGGCCAATGAACTCAATATATGTATATACATTATACAATTCTAAAGTAAACCATTAAACTCAGTCAAAATATAATAAAAAGGCAGAGAAGTAACCAAAAGCACACTCTCCCTAAACAATTGAATACAGAACAATAATTCAACCAATGACGAAGGCACAACCAAGGCAGAGAATGAACAAAAATCAAATTCACACTCTCCTTTAATCTTAAACTTAGAATTATTTATATATATTTAGAAAATAGTAGTTAAGCTGCTGATTTCACAACCTACCCTATATCCCGCTTTCCCTACTAGAGTAAGCCCTACGCCGGAAGTGGTTCACAGTACAGCGACGTTGACTGGCAGGCCGGACGGGGTGGGCAGTATCACCGTGCAAGAGAAAGAGAAGTTTGCCGAGATAAAGGAACGATTGAAGGCGTTATTGCAGCACCAGATCACTAACTTCAGATATGCGTTCCCGTTTGGACGGCCCGAGGGAGCGCTTAAGGTGGGTTGCTGAGGATGAGGAAGAGCAATTTCGTTCTTAAGCTTTCTAATATAAGAATTGGTTTTGATCGGATTAATTTACTAGAATTAGGCATTCGTTAAACTT
This sequence comes from Athetis lepigone, assembly GCA_033675125.1. Lineage (NCBI taxonomy): Eukaryota > Metazoa > Arthropoda > Insecta > Lepidoptera > Noctuidae > Athetis > Athetis lepigone. Next base: position 10,872,106 of record CM066234.1, read on the forward strand.
TTAGTAAGATAATCATGGTGATATGTGATTTAGACATCATGAATGTTGATGGAAATTGAATTAAAATACAAAGATAAACTGTTGATTAAAAATAATAACTAGGTGACCTAAGAAAGCTAGATCAAGAGCATACCAAAGAGAAAACCAAATAAGAGAAGAATTGTCCAAAACTACGATTTTAATGAAGTTTAAAACTTCGAAGCATATGACAAAGAAATTAAGTAAAACAGTAAGTACAAACAACCATGATCTTTCAGGCAACCTTATCATTGCTGGAGCGAGTGTTAATGAAAGACGTGGTAACTCCTGTAGCACCTGAAGAAGTGAGAGCAATGATACAGACGAGTTTGGAAAACGCGGCCTTGTTGAACTACACGCAGCTTAGTCAGAAGGCTAATATTGAAGGTAGAGTTAATTTTACTCTTAGTAAAAGTAGTAAACCCATAGTACCAAACCTTATAGCAGATATTAATAAGTGATACTCGCGGGAGGCAAAGCGACGGTTTACGTCCATCCCGACTGTTCCTTATTGGAAGCCAGAAACGTTGATAACATTAGTAATTTGATATATGATAAACCTTTACTTTGAAAAATCTATGCTTGTATAATGACGACAAAATTTAAAGGCTCTTGATTTCGGGTACTCTTTGGTCAAAATTAATATTTCTCTTGCAGAGGATCTAAGAGGTGAAACAATGGTGACACCAGCAAAGAAGTTGGAAGATCTCATTCATTTAGCAGAACTGTGCGTGGATCTATTGCAACAAAACGAAGAACATTACGCCGAGGTAATGTAGCTAAACAAAATAACGCCACAACCCAAAAATTTGCAAGTTTTTGAGTTTAACTTTGATATTGATGAAGAATTGGTTGAAGCAGTGAAACTGGGTAATATCAAAGTTATGCTCGTTAATGTTTGCCTAAAGATGTCTATGTCTAATGTCTATCCTGAATGTCGTGATTTCTGTTTTGGTGAAATATTTTCATACGACACAAGTAATGAAATGATACGGTGTTTTTATTGGGATTGTTGTCACGGGTTTTGTTTAATTCTTCTATTGGAGTTAATTACAATAACAGTCGTATTAAAACGTTTTGCCAATATCTAAATGTTGACTGGATAGCATCCTATTCTCCTGTCGCTATTAGTGTGGGGAATGTGAGGCAGTTTTATTTATTTATTTCAATAGGTTGAAAGGAAAATATGTACAATGTTTTCACTTCAATCGACGGTACACGATGCTTCTTCGTCATTTATTTTAAAGTTAAAGTTACTATTCTGAATGTTGGTAACTTGGTATCATCGTGTACTTCCTTAGTTATTGAAACAAATATTTTTGTTTTCCTAAATTATGTATCTGTCGCTTAGTCGTCGAGTGAATGTTATATGAGTTCACTTCCCGACATTTTGATGTACGCTAAGTATAAAACTAAGTATGTCTTTTATTATCCACTTCTATCTTATATTTTATTTCTCCGCAGGTTTATAACACAAAACCGGACTCTAGCGGTCAACAAAATGTAACTACTCATGAATTTGATTTGTTGCTCGGCTGAACGAATCACTTGTCAATCGTTTGTTCACAAGATCTTGGTCATACTTCACATTGATTGGTTTGATCACAAAAGGAGTAGACTCGATAAACGATAGTTGAACTCGCTTGAGCAAATGCTTCAATGTTACTTCGATAGTCGAAAGCATTGCATGTAATGAATGATATACCTAGACGATATGATTGACTGAGATCGACTTTTCATTATGGGCTCAAATCAAAAATGTTTTCTTAGAATTGATATTCAAAACCAATTGGCAGGGTTTTCAGTCGTTTTTGTCTGCAATGAAAAGTGAATTTTGTATATTTTTTTCAACAGTCTACTCCGACATTCGACTCACGAAACATACATTAGAAACAGGAACAAATGCTTCTACATAACAATTTAGGATATATACGACACATTGAGCACATTACAACATTTTTTTTTATTATTTATACAATTTCTATGCTTACATTTTGCCTTATTTTATGGTTGGTTTGAAAATAATTTAAAAGGTTTTAAGGAATTGACGACGACGGCAATATAACATTCACTACAAAAACAACAAATTGAATTGACCGTAGATGGATTACTTATTTGCACCTTTTAAGATCATTTTCATATAAACCTTTACCTCCTGTGTTATCCATTTCAGTACACATTAGATCTTCAGTATCGTTCTGCCGTGATTCTTTAAAAAGCAGTCATCTGACAATTTACCGATTTTGAGTTTAAACATTGAGCGACATCAGGAAAAAAAGGCGCATCGACCTATCTAACCCTTTTTTCTGAAACTTATTTAGCTTTTGAGATATTTTTTTTATAAAAAGCAGTGAAGTGGTTTTGATACCAGTGCCAAATTTATAAAAAGACAGTCATATCACATTTATTCTTAAAAAGGCAGTTAAAGTCCCATAAATGCAAAATATTTGAGAATATTTTAAGCAAAAACTTACTTAAAAGGCAGTGTTGTACAAAACTGTCTTTTTCAAATTCTATTTTATAGAATTATCATCACACTAATTCACATAAAGGCCGCTTTTGAGGAAAAATTTCTTAAAAGGCAGTCATGTGACTTTGGCTGCCTTTTTAATAATTATTTGATAGATATTATTTTCTTCTATACTTCAAAAAAAGAAGTTTAAGTTGCCTTCAAAATTTTTATTACTAATATTTTGAGTCTATCGGATACTAGAAAGCAGTTTACTGGCAATAATACATTAAAAGACAGTCAAGTTTTGTCGCGCTAGGGAATTTTTGTGTAGAATCAGCGTCAGAACGCTGAAGGATGGAGGAGGAGGCCGCTTATCAAAGAACCGGGAACCTATCGATGCATCCATGAACAGTCGATCTGATTTTTTGTCAATACAAACAACAATGAAAAAAAAACAATTACGTACGAATTTGTCGAACCTATAGAGAAAATAAGCCACCAAGACATCGCCGAATCCTCAGGACTAGAGCCAAACTGGTCAAGAGAAGCAGAAATATATAAAAGGTATTACATAATTATTACTATCCGTATCTATTGAAACTGTTGATCTCTTGTTGTTAGTTATCTTAAGAATGAACGGTAAATAAGTGGTACAATAGCGATCTAATAAAATTAACCAGTTTATGTGATCGCCCGTAATTGGAGTTACACAACGTAAAGTTCGACTGAAGTTATAATATTGTTTCTATTTAATAGACATATCTTTTTTTTTTTTTTTTTGGGGAGTGGGAAATCATCAAATGACTTCTCCCGCCGTAAAGGCAGCGGGAGGGCGTGTCAGACTTTTACTGACTAAAACCCACTCATGTTCCTTCGGTTGCCCCTTATGTTCCGGGGTCACGGTAACTTTTATAAACATTCCGCAACCCGATTCCCCAACGGCATAGACATATCTTCACTTATTAATTATGCACGTAAGTATATACAAACTACTCTCCGCAGAGGACGCTCCACGGTGGACGCCATCATGCGCGTACGAGCCCTCACGACAGGAGATGCGGTGGCACAGGGCAGGGTCGTCTTGGCGGTGTCTCTCGACATCGCCAACGCCTTGAATACCCTGCCTTGGGGTGCATAGGGGCGGCACTCCGGTATCACCGGATGCCTGCCCACCTCTGTCGTGTGGTCGGGGCCTATCTGACGGACAGGGCCGTCATCTACCCCGGTCACGGGGGAGTGTGGAGTCGACGAGGGATGTCGTGCGGTGTTCCACAGGGATCGGTCCTGGGACCGCTCCTGTGGGACATCGGGTACGACTGGGCGCTGCGCGCCAACCTTCCCGATGGTGTCAGCGTAGTGTGCTACGCTGACGACACGCTAGTCCTAGCGCAGGGAGGGTCGTTCCAGGCGGCGGCCGACTTGATGTCAAATGGAGTTGCGACAGTCGTGGACAGGATCCGGCGGCAGCTGGGACTCGAGGTGGCCCTGCACAAGTCCGAGGCCATGTGTTTTCATGGCCCTCGGCACCGGCCACCTCCGGGGTCTCAGATAACGGTGGGAGGGGTTCACATCGGTGTCGAGTCGACAATAAAGTACCTGGGACTTGTCCTCGACTACCGATGGAACTTCACGGAGCACTTCCGACGTTTGGGCCCCAAACTGGCGAAGGCCGGAGCTGCCCTCAAGCGGCTCCTGACCAATCTTGGTGGCCCAAACGCCTCCTGCCGGAGGCTCTACACGGGGATCGTGCGGTCCAATGCCCTCTACGGGGCTCTGGTGTGGGCGCCCAATCTAGCCGCGGCTCCGGCCCGACTTCTGAGGGCGTCCCAGAGGGTCATGGCCATTCGCATGGTGCGGGGATACCGCACGGTCTCCTGTGAGGCGGCATGCCTCCTTGCCGGCGTCCCGCCGTGGGATCTGGAGGCAACAGTTCTTTAACACACGTACGAGTGGCGCGTGGAAGTGCAACGCCGGGGTGAAGTCCCGATGCCGCGGGTTATCGCGGCACGGCTCACGGAGCTCCAGCGAGATCTCATGGCGGAATGGAGACAACGACTGTCGCAACCTAGTGCTGGGCACGCCGTTATAGCGGCGGTAAGACCCCTCTTTGAGGAGTGGCTGGAGAGGCGTCATGGCACTCTCACGTTTCGCTTGACACAGGTCCTCACCGGACACCGGTCAGTTCAGGAGGTTCCTGTGTCAGATTCGGGCGGAAGCGACGCCTGGGTGTCACCACTGCAGTAACGGTCGCCTGGAGGACACGGTCGAGCACACAGTGGAGGTGTGCCGCGCATGGGCGGAGCATCGACGTGTCCTCGTAGAGGCGATCGGCGGCGGTGACCTCTCGCGCCCGGCGCTGGTTCAGGCCATGCTTCAGGGCGAGACGGAATGGAATGCCGTCGCCTCCTTCGCGAAGCAGTTATGCTAGTGAAGCAAGCGGCGACGACGAGGGCACGAGAGGCAACGACCAGCCTCTCGCCCCGGACTAAGACCCAGGCGAAGACGTCGAGAGTCGCAAGACGACTACCGGCCACCGTAGGCGCGGTTTTGCGGATGGCGAGCGATGGGTAGCTCGCAGCCCGGCTAGGACCAGGACCGCGTCGACGGCGCGTTAGTGTTCCACGCGCGCCTCAAAGAGAAGGAGTCAGCACAGGAAGGGGCCCAACAGGGCCAACGCCTGCCGGTGTTTCGGAATGTTTATAATAGTTACCGTGACCCTGGAACATACAGGGCAATCGAAGGAACATGAGTGGGTTTTAGTCAGTAAAAGTCTGACACGCCCTCCCGCCGCACCCAGGACGGGAGCTGTCATTGGATGATTTCCCACTCACTCACCAAAAAAATGTATATACAAACTACTCTAAGTGAAATATACAATTATTCTCTATATAGTGAATATTCGTGTAACGAGTGTGTAAGTGAAGTCATATGGTGACTAAGGTATGAGCCGTAACGATAGTTTTAAGTTTTGTACTGATTTTTGTACCCTGCCAATTAATAAAATTTTGATTTTACTATTCTTTTTTCCTTTAATTTGAAACTCAATTACCCTTCACTGCTGCTTATCCAAGCTCAGTTAAAAGAATTACATAAGTGGATAATTGTTTAAAAAACAGCAAACTGCAGTTGAGAATTTTTGGCTGCTTTTTAATGATTTCCTTAGATGCTATATTTATTCAAAAAGGTTTTTAAGAAAGTAGTTCGCTGCAAAACTATATTAAAAGGCAGTTATTGGACTCTCACGTCTTTGTTAGAAATTTTTCAAATATAATTTTTGTTGTAAATACTTTTTAAAAAGGCTGCTCAATGAATAAACGGTCTTTTAAAGAATTATGTACAGTGAATTTGGTGACTAAATGATTTTTAATAAAAATAAACTACTAATAATTCACTAAAAGGCAGCTTCGGGACTGAAGCTGTCTTTTACTGGATTATTATAGGATGTAAAATTATCCTAATAATCTTAACAAATATAATAATTCACAAAATGTATATATTTATATGTGTAAAAATTTATCCAGTAACACTAAATAAGATACAACGGGCACCCTTTATAAAAAAACCCACCATATTATGTCATATTTCTTACGCAGATTAATTAAAGTAAAAAAAACAAAATGAAGACTGCTTTCGCGGTTTTTTCAAAAATCACTGTTGTCAGAAGGTTGCCTTTAAAAGAATCACGGCAGCGTTAGGCATTGCACATTCCATATTATACTCTACTAGTATCAACACTCTATTCTGTCCAGCTTCTAGTGAGTGATGTAGAATTGTTCTATCACCTTCTGTTGAATCTTGCATGTTGTTCTTTTTATTTAGCATATGAAGGATATCAAAATATTCGTCAAATATTTTAGGTCCACCCTGTTCCGCCTCTAGTTTGTAGTTCCATTAGTTATAAGTTTTACTAGTCGTATGCAATAAAGAGATTGAAATAAATTTTGCAAAGGCATGCTATGTTTTATATGGTATGCATTTTGATGTTCAACACCTACAGCCGCGTATCGCTGGTGGTTGCACATGTTCCTGAACTACCTTTTAGAGATGCCGCCCTATAAATAAAGACTTCATTTGAAGCAGATAAGAGAAGCAAAATCCAATAACTGAAACTAACTACTATTATAAAATTCTTGTTTTTGGAGATGTCATAACATCATCTACGCAAGTCTTTTAATCATAGATTTGATCTGCATATAGTGGCACATATATAACTTTTTGAATTACATATTTTCCGAAACCTGCAAAATGTATCTGCGTGTTAAATTTAAAAGTACCATACACATCTGTACACAGGCTTTCGCGTGGTTTTCGGAACTACTGGTAGAGCATGCTGAGATCTTCTGGGCATTGTTCGGAGTAGATATGGACAGGGTCTTGGCTGAGCAGCCCCCAGACACCTGGGACTCCTTCCCCCTGTTCCAGATCCTAAACGACTACCTCAGAACAGATGGTGAGTTCTAACAAACGGATCGGCACCTGTCCAAATCCAATCTTTCGAAACTTTGTCGTCTAACGATGACTCTCTTTAACTATCTTCTTGACGATTTCTTAAATGTTGTGCTCTTACTGCTAACTGTAATCAATGTTAGAGGTATGTTATTTTTATATAATTTATTCAAAATATTGAATTTGGAATTTTTAAATTACTTACTTCCGCCTCCTTCCTTTTCTATTTTCCGTAAAGCTCCTTTTGTATCATCGCCAGAAAATCTAAAAGGTGGCAGGTTTCATGAGCATCTTCGGGACACATTTGCTCCTCTTGTTGTGCGATATGTGGACTTGATGGAGTCCTCCATTGCACAGTCGCTACACAAAGGTTTCGAGAAGGAAAGGTGGGAGATCAAGGGGTAAGAAAACTATTTTATATTATTATTATACAATCCTGTAAGTTGAACTGATATCAGAAAATCAAATCCTTATCACGCAGTTGTTCTAACACCTCCTCTGGTAAAATATATAAGAAATCCGATTGGAGAAAAAGGTGTGTTACCTATAGAACACGACTCATACATTTCACCGAGCCTAAAAAATACATTCATTATAAAAAAACACCTCATAAACCGACAAACAAAAACTATTTTTCACTTCATACAACCATTTTGTCAAAAACTGACTTCATTAAATGTACAAACTGCGACATACTGACAGACTGACAAAGCACTGCTAATTGGCAATAGATTCATGATACAGTAAATTCCTCTGGTCCACAAATGTAATATTTTCCACTATCACCATAGCAACGGCTGCTCCACAAGCGAGGAGCTGTTCTGGAAGCTGGACGCGCTGCAGTGCTTCATCAGGGACCTACACTGGCCGGAGCCGGAGTTCAGGTCGCATCTGGAGCAGAGGCTGAAGCTGATGGCGTGTGACATGATGGAGACTTGCATTCAAAGGACCGAAGCTTCGTTCCAGGTAAAAAATTCTCTTAGAAGAAGGCATATAGCCGTAAAGTTTATAATATAAATTTATGGTTACGTTTCGTGATGGACCTGGGAAAACCTGTTAATGTTAATAAAATCCAGAAGTATTTATCAAGACCAAGCACCGTTCTAATTCATACGCCATCTTGTTATTATTCAGTTTTACTTATCTAACTCTGTGCAAACATCATCCTGATGGATTTATTCGTCCTTGACTTGGTCAAGCTGTAAGATGTTTTCTCTTTGGCCAACAGGCAATATATGTTTCTGAATGATTTTCATCATCTCAAGCTCATTGTAATTGTAACTGAGAATTCCAAAATGCTTTAACTTTTATTTTATTAGTCGCATGCAACTATAGACCTTAGCCATGTTGACATGTAGTAGAAGTTCTACTATTTCATTTATCGATTTAGAGACCTAATTGAGAATGTTTCCTTTCAGTCCTGGCTGAAGAAGAGTGTGACCTTCATGTCGACGGACTACATCCTGCCAGCGGAGACCTGCGCGATGGTCAACGTTGCACTAGACGCTAAGAACCAGGCACTGAAGTTATGCGCAGTTGAAGGGGTAGATATTGTGAGTACTTAGATCTCTTCCTATACAGGTGATGGCGAACGAAAAGAGAATAAGATAAGAAAATTGGAGTAAAACGCAATAATAAACGTTATAATGATACATGTGCTCTGCCTGTTGTACCGCTTATTGGCACTACGACAGACAAAGTTGTCCCTAAAAAGCCAAATTAGCCAATATAGTCTGGAAAGATGACAATTTTGCCATATTTGAGTGGAGTAAATATTTACCCACCTAAATATTTTGATATCGTGGTAGCAAAATATCGTCTTGACAGCACAAGGTTTAAGGCTAATGTGACAAAAATAAGAAAAACTCTTAAAGAAACGGCTTAATAGAAATAAGAGGAGCCTCAGAAATAACGTTAAATATTCCTCTTGTCTCTGAATACACGATACGACAAACAGATAACATACTAGACTAAGTATGAAAAGAGATATTTTGCGGTGGCCCGATTAAAAGCCATTTATGCATTTATTATTGCCAGATAAAGACATGATACCCTAAAAGGCAAGAATTATGCAATAGAAAATGCTCTAGAAAAAACTAGCAACAAAGCAAAACGCTTAAAGTATAAATCATGCTGGTTCATCAGTAACATATATCAGCGTACATATCATTCAGAACATCAGTAAATGCTTAATCATATTCTAGAGTTCAGAAATTATTAGACTGCGGAGCTTTGCACCGCTCCTGAACGGCCAAGACTTCAAATTGGGCCAACTATAAGTTGAGCTTCTATGAAATAAAATGCAGAATTTAGCGAAGACTTAAGCAGCCACGTGCTTCGCGAACGCTTACATAAAAACTAGGGACGAACAGCTACGCTTTCAATTCCGAAAAAAAGTGGAATTCCCGAAAATTCTCCGACCTCGACGAATCAACTGCACGACGAAACCACTATTCATCACAACACTAGATCAAGGCACATAACCTGAGGACAGATGTAACTACCATTACTAATAAAGTTATTGCATGAAATGGGCTTACAAATAATTGGATTGCATGTAAATTCAAAAATGCAGGCTTTCGCTGGTTTGCCTCTATTGTCCGGAAATATCAACGTTGTTCGCGTTATAGATCGCTTGACGATTTGATTGGCAAGTTCATCTATACCAATGAGGATAAAGTCTATATTATTCCGAGTCATCGCATGTAATGACAACTTATTTCTCCATATTCATCAAAATTAACTGCTTCAATTGCAGACAACCTCTCAATCCTATCGTTTTCCATATTGCATCTAAACCTACATTCATCAGTGCAATTTCCATAACAGTCCTACTTTGAGCCTTCGTCTCTAATTAGAGACTCAATCTCAAATTCTACAGCTATCACTTGCTGTCTGCCACTCCTCTGAAATCTATCAACATTATCTTTCCCGTTACAAAGATGCCATGTTACCTCACCATTGCATATCTTTGAGTCAGCCTATGTACTTAGTTGATGGCAATGCTATCTATATATTCAATGAATATGTTCACTACGTTCAAGAAACGATTTTGTCAATCGAATCCAAGATTTGTAACGAATTTCGAAACATTTGTAGAAGGAAATGTGAACGTAGTGAATACACACCACAATTTTGTCTATTGGGGAGACATAAGAATACAGCATAATATGCATGAGATACTTGTATGTTGCACGAAATTGGGGACATTGAATTGGTCCAATAACAATTTTATATCCTCAATTCATCAGAATTGGCTGCAAATATCTGTTTGTCCCTGCAATGCCTGAATGGCACATAAAATGTTGCTTTAAGCTCGTATGTTTTCTGTTGTCAAAAAGTAGATAAGCTCTTTTCTGAAAGGGTGATGACAAAGGAATACTATTTTGAAGTCTTACAACTGTAGGGAATTCGAATTAGCGATAGCAGTGGAACTATCACTTGTTTGCTTTGCAACAGCAAAGCAATATTCCAGAATATCGTAAACATTTTTTATCTATTAATTGATAAGAGATCAAATTATCACAAAAAGAGTCGGCTATTGTGTTAAAGATACAATTAGGTGCAACATTATTTTATAAGAGTGGTGCACGCACATTTTCATATTTGACTCCACCAAACCGACTCTTTTTCTAGTCAAAAAACGGTTTCGTCATTAATTTACTGTTACTCGATATTTTATTCAACTTCAATTTTTATTAAAATTTCATTAAGGTTATATTGAAATGTTTCTTAGTAAGTTTTACACAAAATTTCTGCAGTATTGCTCTTGATCAATTAGTAAATGAAAAGTGTTTGATCATATTAATGGTTTCGTCTAGGCTGAGCGAAAAGGTTCAATTAGATTGCGGTTCATCGATGACATGAATATTATTGTTCATAGATGTCATTATGAGTACGATTGGCAGTGAAAATCGGTCAACCGCAGTCTATAGCACGGAGCACCGTGAGAGATTACTTAGTTGCGGAAAAAACCAAGCTTTTGTATTGATCCCAGCTTATTATTTGTTATGATTATGAGTGTTTAGGGGAAGTTCTGAAACTTTCTCTATTGTCAACCTTAAATGCATGTGCAAAGAGGTGACAACTAGTTACAGTTCCTTATTAGGGACGTGAGTTTTAAGATATATGTAACTTAATAAGTAAAGTAGCTACACTAAAGCCTAGATCACTAAAAGTTTCTTAACGAGTGCTTTGACTTAGCTATTCTCCAGATTAGTTGTCAGAACTGTTATGCAACAGTGACAGTAAAATATTGCCAAATAGCCAAAACATCAGCTAAGTCATTTTTATTTCAGTCCAAATTTGATGAATCAGCTCTATATAAGTTTGATTTTACATTGCTGAACACTTTATACTCACGACTCTTTACAAGAACTGTAACAACCCAGGCTGGATTCACTAGCAAGTTTAAGATGCAGTTTTAAACCTCTCCTCTCGCTAAGAGAGACCCACTGAGAGAGATATTGTTGTAATAAAAGTAGAAAAAAAAATAAAGCTAGTAGAACTTGCTAATGAATCAAGCATTTCAGATTGCAGCAGATGACTGCAAGAAAAATCGGTTCACCAGGACGCAAAATTACCTTTAAGAAGAACTACCCAGTCCAGTCCTGGACTGTTTCAAGGCGTAGATGCTACATTATTTTCATTTTGTCTCCACTAGTATCAGTACCATACGAAGATGGACGCCCAGATCGAAGCGTGTCTGCAAGGCATGGCCACTGGGATGACCACGCGGTTATCTGCTGTGCTGGAGGCAACGCTTGCTAAGATCGCCAGGTTCGATGAGGGAAGGTGAGAAATTATCCCTTGAGTTAATGTCCTAACCTAAGTCCCCAAGCTGTGTGTGTGCAAAAGCCGTCCACAGTGCTCCACCATCGCATATTGTCTTTTGCTACGCACTTCACCTCGGGTCATGTTAACTCGATTTTTTGCAAGTGATCGCTTTCATGTATACCTTGGACGTCCACGTTATCATTTTCCCTGGAGGTTCCAATTCCAATCTAATCCATGTCTAAGAATGTGGCTGGAATTTCTTCGGAGCGTTAGGCCAATCCAAGTTAAGGGAGATATACTGTTCGATCGGTATCTCACAACAGGCTTCCAGTAGGTGTTCAATACTAGTCTGAAATTAGCCTTTTATTAACGAAAGTGTTTGTTTTCCAGCTTGATTGGTTCAATCCTGACGATAGCCAACGTGTCCGGTTCCGGCAAGGACATCGGACAAGGCTACGTCAACTTCATGAGGAACTCTATGGACCAAATAAGATCGAAGGTACGTAAGTACGTTTTAGACTATTTTTCAACTACACTTTAAAATGGCTGGCTAACGTTATGGCCTACGGAAAATCATGGAGCAGGATCGATATATTTATTTATTTATTCAGATGGAAAACCAACAGCTATACTTAAAATACAGGTTTTCACGGTTAAAAATATTTTTCATCCCACCTATTCAAAAAAGACGACTTTGTTCCCCTTTAAGTACGCCCAAAGTTGGTGTTTTCTATAAGAAACTTTCAGCGGGCAATAATGACGCTCCAAATTCAAAAAGTGCGCCTAAAAGTAACTTTTAATCGCACTTTTTAAATTTGGAGCGTCTTTGCATGTTTTACGCCCGGTTATAAGTGCGCCTAAAACAAATCGGTCATTCTCCGATTCGGCGTTATTTGCCTAATTACCGTAACCATTTTTATTTTTCACTGATTTAACTTAAACTCATTAAAATATGAAACTAATAAAAAATACGAATTCAATAATTAATGAGGCATGTTTTAATTACGGTATCAGGACACATGCGCGAAAGACATTTGCGCGAAAGACACTTGCGCGCGGCCGTTTGGGCGAATGGACACATGCGCGAATGGACGTTTGCGCCCATAGACATTTCCGCGAATGGACACTTGCGCGACTAGACGTTTCCGCGCCAAACCACTTGCGCGAAGCCCTTTGCGCGACGAACACTTGCGCGCCAGACAGTTCCGCGACAGACGTTTGCGCCCAAACACTTCCGCGACTAGACACTTGCGCGAACTTTTTATTCAAAGGACATTGGGCAAATTTAAAAATATTAGGTAAGGGGTACCAATATTTTTTTATTTACTTTTGGTTTACATGGCGTCCACATATCTACCGAGGGTGGTAAGTCGTTTTCAAAAGCAAGATGGCGGCCATAATATTTTTCACAAAATACGTCATGGGTGTCGTTTTCATGGTTTTTTGGGGTGCCAAGGTCAATAATGAGGTCGCTTTGAGAATCCAAGATGGCGGCCGTGACCTTTATCATAATATGCGTCATGGGTGTCGTTTTCATGGTTTTTTGGGGTGCTAAGGTCAAAAATGGGTCAATTTGACAATCCAAGATGGCGGTCGTGACCTTACTGACAATATGCGTCATGGGTGTCGTTTTCATGGTTTATTGGGGTGCTAAGGTCAATAATGAGGTCGATTTGACAATCCAAGATGGCGGTCGTGACCTTTCTCATAATATGCGTCATGGGTGTCGTTTTCATGGTTTTTTGGGGTGCTAAGGTCAATAATGAGGTCGATTTGAGAATCCAAGATGGCGGTCGTGACCTTTCTCATAATATGCGTCATGGGTGTCGTTTTCATGGTTTTTTGGGGTGCTAAGGTAAAAAATGAGGTCAATTTGAGAATCCAAGATGGCGGTCGTGACCTTTCTCATAATATGCGTCATGGGTGTCGTTTTCATGGTTTTTTGGGGTAATAAGGTCAAAAATGGGGTCGATTTGACAATCCAAGATGGCGGTCGTGACCTTTCTCATAATATGCGTCATGGGTGTCGTTTTCATGGTATTTTGGGATGCTAAGGTCAAAAATTGGGTTGATTTGACAATCCAAGATGGCGGTGGTGACCTTTCTCACAATATGGGTCATGGGTGTTGTTTTCATGGTTTTTTGGGGTGCTAAGGTCAAAAATGAGGTCAATTTGAGAATCCAAGATGACGGTCGTGACCTTTCTCATAATATGCGTCATGGGTGTCGTTTTCATGGTTTTTTGGGGTGCTAAGGTAAAAAATGAGGTCAATTTGAGAATCCGATATGGCGGCTGTGACCTTTTTCACAATATGCGTCATGGGTGTCGTATTCATGGTTTTTTGGGGTGCTAAGGTCAAAAATGGGGTCAATTTGAGAATCCAAGATGGCGGTCGTGACATTTCTCATAATATGCGTCATGGGTGTCGTTTTCATGGTATTTTGGGATGCTAAGGTCAAAAATTGGGTCGATATGACAATCCAAGATGGCGGTGGTGACCTTTCTCACAATATGGGTCATGGGTGCTGTTTTCATGGTTTTTTGGGGTGCTTAGGTCAAAAATGAGGTCAATTTGACAATCCAAGATGGCGGTGGTGACCTTTCTCACAATATGCGTCATGGGTGTCGTTTTCATGGTTTTTTGGGGTGCTAAGGTCAAAAATGAGGTCAATTTAAGAATCCAAGATGACGGTCGTGACCTTTCTCATAATATGCGTCATGGGTGTCGTTTTCATGGTTTTTTGGGGTGCTAAGGTAAAAAATGAGGTCAATTTGAGAATCCGATATGGCGGCTGTGACCTTTCTCACAATATGCGTCATGGGTGTCGTTTTCATGGTTTTTTGGGGTGCTAAGGTCAAAAATGGGGTCGATTTGAGAATCCAAGATGGCGGCTGTGACCTTTGTCATAATATGCGTCATGGGTGTCGTTTTCATGGTTTTTTGGGGTGAGAAAGGTCACAGCCGCCATATCGGATTCTCAAATTGACCTCATTTTTTACCTTAGCACCCCAAAAAACCATGAAAACGACACCCATGACGCATATTATGAGAAAGGTCACGACCGTCATCTTGGATTCTTAAATTGACCTCATTTTTGACCTTAGCACCCCAAAAAACCATGAAAACGACACCCATGACGCATATTGTGAGAAAGGTCACCACCGCCATCTTGGATTGTCAAATTGACCTCATTTTTGACCTAAGCACCCCAAAAAACCATGAAAACAGCACCCATGACCCATATTGTGAGAAAGGTCACCACCGCCATCTTGGATTGTCATATCGACCCAATTTTTGACCTTAGCATCCCAAAATACCATGAAAACGACACCCATGACGCATATTATGAGAAATGTCACGACCGCCATCTTGGATTCTCAAATTGACCCCATTTTTGACCTTAGCACCCCAAAAAACCATGAAAACGACACCCATGACGCATATTGAGAGAAAGGTCACAGCCGCCATATCGGATTCTCAAATTGACCTCATTTTTTACCTTAGCACCCCAAAAAACCATGAAAACGACACCCATGACGCATATTATGAGAAAGGTCACGACCGTCATCTTGGATTCTCAAATTGACCTCATTTTTGACCTTAGCACCCCAAAAAACCATGAAAACAACACCCATGACCCATATTGTGAGAAAGGTCACCACCGCCATCTTGGATTGTCAAATCGACCCAATTTTTGACCTTAGCATCCCAAAATACCATGAAAACGACACCCATGACGCATATTATGAGAAAGGTCACGACCGCCATCTTGGATTGTCAAATCGACCCCATTTTTGACCTTATTACCCCAAAAAACCATGAAAACGACACCCATGACGCATATTATGAGAAAGGTCACGACCGCCATCTTGGATTCTCAAATTGACCTCATTTTTGACCTTAGCACCCCAAAAAACCATGAAAACGACACCCATGACGCATATTGTGAGAAAGGTCACCACCGCCATCTTGGATTGTCAAATTGACCTCATTTTTAGGGTTCCGTACCTCAAAAGGTAAAAACGGAACCCTTATAGGATCACTTTGTTGTCCGTCTGTCCGTCCGTCCGGCTGTCAAGACCCTTTTTCTCAGAAACGCGTCGAGGTATCAAGCTGAAATTAATATCACATACTCGGGTCTGCTATCTCTTAAAGCAGTGAAAAAATCAAGTTTTTAAATCAACGCAATAAAAAGATACGGCGGTTTATATTGCAAAGGATGGTGGGCAAAATACACCCAGCTCCGCCAGCTGTATACTAAGTGTGACTTAAAACATCTACCAAAAACATTTATTTTTTATTATGGCGGTATAAAAAATATCCCAGAGATATAAACGTGTACCTAAACTAAATAAATATTTTATTATTATTTCTGCTTGCTGGACGCGGGTAGTCGAGTTGTTATCGCCGCAGTCCTTTGGTTACATCGTGGTGATTGTGCGCTCTTTTGTTACTTTACGATACTTAATAATTACTGAATACACTTTTCGGATTTTGGACTTTGTTTATGTTCTATGTGAATGAGGGTTTTTGCGTATAAGAAATTCGCTAGATAGCAATACGTAGACGTGAGTTCCAACTGCAGCATGATTGGTGAATTTTGACATATCTGTCAATGTCATGTTGTCAGATATGTCAAAATTCAATTTCATTCAACGCAAAAGCCCTCAATGTTTTTTGTTGAACTGGAATCATGTTTAATCCTAAGGCATGAAGAAAATATCCACAGGCCGGCTCTATTTTTAGACTCTGTAATAATAGATCGCAATAATTAATAATTATGTACAGGTGGAGGTGGGGGGAGTTAGTACTCATTATTTCGTTTTATATAACAATAAAAATATTTTGTAAGTTTTTTTTTTGTTGAGTGGGAAATCATCAAATGACTGCTCCCGTCCTAGGTGCGGCGGGAGGGCGTGTCAGACTTTTACTGACTAAAACCTACTCATGTTCCTTCGGTTGCCCTTTATGTTCCAGGGTCACGGTAACTATTATAAACATTCCGCAACCCCGGCAAGCGTGGCCCTGTTGGCCCCTTCCAGTGCTGACTTCTTCTCTTTGAGGCGCGCGTGGAACACTAAAGCGCCGTCGACGCGGTCCTGGTCCTAGCTGGGCGGCGAGCTACCCATCGCTCGCCATCCGCAGAACCGCGCCTACGGTGGCCGGTAGTCGTCTTGCGACTCTCGACGTCTTCGCCTGGGTCTTAGTCCGGGGCGAGAGGCTCGCCGCCGCTTCCTTCACTAGCATAACTGCTTCGCAGAAGGAGGCGACGGCATCCCATTCCGTCTCGCCCCGAAGCATGGCCTGAACCAGCGCCGGGCGCGAGAGGTCACCACCGCCGATCACCTCTACGAGGACACGTCGATGGTGCGCCCATGTGCGGCACACCTCCACCGTGTGCTCGACCGTGTCCTCCAGGCGACCGTTGCTGCAGTGGTGACACCCAGGCGTCGCTTCCGCCCGAATCCGACACAAGAACCTCCCGAACTGACCATGTCCGGTGAGGACCTGCGTCAAGCGAAACGTGAGAGCGCCGTGGCGCCCTTCCGCGGCGTTGCACTTCCACGCGCCACTGGTACGTGTGTGCAAGGACTGTTGCCTTCAGATCCCACGGCGGGACGCCGGCAAGGAGGCATGCCGCCTCACAGGAGACCGTGCGGTATCCCCGCACCATGCGAATGGCCATGACCCTCTGGGACGCCCTCAGAAGCCGAGCCGGAGCCGTGGCTAGATTGGGCGCCCACACTGGAGCCCCGTAGAGGGCCATGGACCACACGATCCCCGTGTAGAGCCTCCGGCAGGAGGCGTTTGGGCCACCGAGGTTAGGCAGGAGCCGCTTGAGGGCAGTTCCGGCCTTCGCCAGTTTGGGGCCCAAACGTCGGAAATGCTCCGTGATGTTCCATCGGTTGTCGAGGACAAGTCCCAGGTACTTTATCGTCGACTCGACACCGATGTGAACCTCTCCTACCGTTATCTAAGACCCCGGAGGTGGCTGGTGCCGAGGGCCATGAAAACACATGGCCTCGGACTTGTGCAGGGCCACCACGAGTCCCAGTTGCCGGTTTCTATCCACATATTTTGTAAGTTTTGTTTGTTTCATTCATACCTAGTATTCAAATATGAATAAATAGAGAACCCCAGGATAGAATCTGATGTCCATTGGCACCGAGAAACATGGATGTGATACCTTTTAAATTAAAGTAGTCAAAGCTGTGGCGGATGTGGGTGAGCCGCCCATACATTATTGCCCACTATCCTTTGGACATTTGCAAGGAAATCAAAACCTATAGGGTACTTCCCATTGACCTAGAATCATGAAATTTGGCAAAAAGCAAGGTCATATAGCACAAGTAAAGGGAAAACTCCGAAAACCGTAAATTTGTAGTAAGTTCACACCAGGCGTCCGTCTGTCCGTCTGTCTGTCAAGAACCTTTTTCTCATAAACGCGTCGAGATATCAAGCTGAAATTAATATCACATACTCGGGTCTGCTATCTCTTAAAGCAGTGAAAAAATCAAGTTTTTAAATCAACGCAATAAAAAGATACGGCGGTTTATATTGCAAATTTGGACATTTGCAAGGAAATCAAAACCTATAGGGTACTTCCCATTGACCTAGAATCATGAAATTTGGCAAAAAGCAAGGTCATATAGCACAAGTAAAGGGAAAACTCCGAAAACCGTAAATTTGTAGTAAGTTCACACCAGGCGTCCGTCTGTCCGTCTGTCTGTCAAGAACCTTTTTCTCATAAACGCGTCGAGATATCAAGCTGAAATTAATATCACATACTTAGGTCTGCTATCTCTCACAGCAGTGAAAAAATCAAGTTTCTAAATCAATGCAATAAAAAAATACGGCGGTTTATATTGCATATTTAGATATTTTCAAGAGAATCAAAACTCAAAACCTATAGGGTACTTCCCATTGACCTAGAATCATGAAATTTGGCAAAAGGCAAGGTCATGTAGCACAAGTAAAGGGAAAACTCAGCAAACGGGATAAGTGTAGTTAGATGACATCACGAGTCGGTCTGTCAGTCTGTCTGTCAAGAACCTATATCTCAGAAACGCGTCGAGATATCAAGCTGAAATTAATATCACATACTCAGGTCTGCTATCTCTCAAAGCAGTGAAAAAAATCAAGTTTCTAAATCAACGCAATAAAAAGATACGGCGGTTTATATTGCATATTTAGACATTTTCAAGGGAATCAAAACTCAAAACCTATAGGGTACTTCCCATTGACCTAGAATTGTGAAATTTGGCAAGAAGCAAGGTCATGTAGCACAAGTAAAGGGAAAACTCTGAAAACCGTAAATTTGTAGTTAGTTCACATCAGGCGTCCGTCTGTCCGTCTGTCTGTCAAGAAACTTTTTCTCAGGAACGCGTCGAGATATCAAACTGAAATTAATATCACATACTCAAGTCTGCTATCTCCCAAAGCAGTGAAAAAAACAAGTTTCTAAATCAACGCAATAAAAAGATACGGCGGTTTATATTGCATATTTAGACATTTTCAAGGGAATCAAAACTCAAAACCTATAGGGTACTTCCCATTGACCTAGAATTGTGAAATTTGGCAAGAAGCAAGGTCATGTAGCACAAGTAAAGGGAAAACTCTGAAAACCGTAAATTTGAAGTTAGTTCACATCCGTCCGTCCTCCCGTTCGTCCGTCTGTCAAGACCTTTTATTTTTCAGAAACGCGTCGAGATATCAAGCTCAAATTAATATCACATACTCAGGTCTGCTATCTCTTAAAGCAGTGAAAAAATCAAGTTTATAAATCAACGCAATAAATAGATACGGCGGTTTATATTGCATATTTAGACATTTTCAAGGGAATCAAAACTCAAAACCTATAGGGTACTTCCCATTGACCTAGAATCGTGAAATTTGGCAAGAAGCAAGGTCATGTAGCACAAGTAAAGGGAAAACTCCGAAAACCGTAAATTTGTAGTTATTTCACTAAAAAACAAATTAACGGAACCCTCGTTGCGCGAGTAGAACTCGCACTTGACCGGTTTTTTGACCTTAGCACCCCAAAAAACCATGAAAACGACACCCATGACGCATATTGTGAGAAAGGTCACAGCCGCCATATTGGATTCTCAAATTGACCTCTTTATTGACCGTAGCACCCCAAAAAACCATGAAAACGACACCCATGACGCATATTATGAGAAAGGTCACGACCGCCATCTTGGATTCTCAAATTGACCTCATTTTTGACCTTAGCACCCCAAAAAACCATGAAAACGACACCCATGACGCATATTGTGAGAAAGGTCACGGCCGCCATATCGGATTCTCAAATTGACCTCTTTATTGACCATAGCACCCCAAAAAACCATGAAAACGACACCCATGACGCATATTATGAGAAAGGTCACGACCGCCATCTTGGATTCTCAAATTGACCTCATTTTGACCTTAGCACCCCAAAAAACCATGAAAACGACACCCATGACCCATATTGTGAGAAAGGTCACCACCGCCATCTTGGATTGTCAAATCGACCCCATTTTTGACCTTAGCACCCCAAAAAACCATGAAAACGACACCCATGACGCATATTATGAGAAAGGTCACAGCCGCCATCTTGGATTATCAAATTGACCCCATTATTGACCTTAACACCCCAAAAAACCATGAAAACGACACCTATGACGCATATGATAATAAAGGTCACGGCCGCTATCTTGGATTGTCAAATCGACCCCATTTTTGACCTTTGCACCCCAAAAAACTATGAAAACAACAGCCATGACTCATATGATAAAGGTCACGGCCGCCATCTTGGATTCTCAAATCGACCTCATTATTGACCTTGGCACCCCAAAAAACCATGAA
This sequence comes from Athetis lepigone, assembly GCA_033675125.1. Taxonomy (NCBI): domain Eukaryota; kingdom Metazoa; phylum Arthropoda; class Insecta; order Lepidoptera; family Noctuidae; genus Athetis; species Athetis lepigone. Next base: position 10,892,650 of record CM066234.1, read on the forward strand.
ATCGACACCCATGACGTATTTTGTGAAAAATATTATGGCCGCCATCTTGCTTTTGAAAACGACTTACCACCCTCAGTAGATATGTGGACGCCATGTAAACCAAAAGTAAATAAAAAAATATTTGCACCCCTTACATAATATTTTTAAATTTGCCCAATGTCCTTTGAATAAAAAGTTCGCGCAAGTGTCTAGTCGCGGAAGTGTTTGGGCGCAAACGTCTGTCGCGGAACTGTCTGGCGCGCAAGTGTCCGTCGCGCAAAGGGCTTCGCGCAAGTGGTTTGGCGCGGAAACGTCTAGTCGCGCAAGTGTCCATTCGCGGAAATGTCTATGGGCGCAAACGTCCATTCGCGCATGTGTCCATTCGCCCAAACGGCCGCGCGCAAGTGTCTTTCGCGCAAATGTCTTTCGCGCAAGTGTACCAGATCCTTTAATTACTGGTAGTTTTCTAGTTATTGAGACTTAAAAAAAATATGAGTACGGTAATTAGAAAAGTTGAATATCTAATGCCACGGTAATTAGAAAACACTGTAAATTTTAAGTAAAATGTGATATAATATAATAAAAATAACACACATTAATAATTTGTATACATCTATTTATATAAATTGAATCCCTATTTCCCTTTGTCATCTTTGGACCGATTTCACTTATTCTTTGTTGTGTTTGTTATTGATTGGAGAAGGTTCTCATGGAAAAAAAAATTAAAATTAGGGTACTTTAGGGTAGTGTTGGTTAGAGTAGGATAGAGTGGGATATAGTAGGGTAGGCTAGAGTAGGCTAGAGTGGGATATAG